>JAPYZK010007297.1:0-15048 GCA_030522785.1 Platygaster equestris
CTATTCCACAGTGACAGTATTATTTCATGACTACAGTGTTTCTACCGTTGATGACAGATTTGATTAATTCGATTCGGAATGCGAAAAACTTGTCTTCGTGAAATTGATAATTTTCTTCGCGAGAAATCGCGATAAAAAAAGCGATAGCTCGCGTGTGGCCCCGCGGACACGTGGTCGCTCATCAATTCCCGATAAACACCGGAAACGATGAGCGTCAACGTCACCGTACACCTTGTTGCGATTCCACGCTAGCGCTCTGTTATCGCCTCGTGTTTGGCTAATTTTACAAGCAAGAACGAGCGACCCGCGTCGCTCACCGGAAGATCCGTGTCAATAACTGAAAAATCCATCGCTTTTCCATGGATGAACTATTCATTTTCACGAGTTTTCGAGTTTTTTAGTTTTCTTGCATGGTTTTTTAACTCTCACAGGTTGAATAAGTGAAATTCACACTACTATTGAAATTGGAGAATTGAATTGAAATTGAATTGAAATCTACTAATGAATTAGTGGAGGTGAAGGTTAACTGAAAAATTAGAATTCCCCCAAGTAAATAAGTGATTCGGTGATCATATCATTCAATCAGTGATTAGTGACTTTTTGAATAACTTTATGAGTAGTTCAATGATCTACTATTGAATTAATGGAATTTTTTGGTTGACTGAAGAATTAGTAGAGTTCTCCTATTCTGGCAAGTGACTTCATAATTTACTATTAAACTAGTGGAATTTGATCTAGCGACCGAATGATCAGTGGATATTTAACTGTGGAAATTTGTTATTTTTTTATAATTTCTATCAGTAACGATGATAAATTCATTAAATGAATAAACTTTGACGGGGTCAGTTTTATGAAATTATGAAATTTATCGTGTATAACAATTTTCATACAATTTTTTTGCACCTTCAGAAAAATTATTATAATTAGTAAAATTCCTCTAATTGTTTAGTGAACATTCACTAATCTCATCAGTGAATACCTACTGAAATTCGTGAGTAGTAATTAACCAATTTGATTCGTTAATATTTACTCATTCAATTAGTAAGTAGAAGTCACTATTGAAAGTAGTGATTTTTCACTAATTTGTAGTGGCTCACTTCGATCTTCGACAATTAGCAATTTTTCACTAACAATTCGTGATTTTCTACTAATTTCACTTGAAAGAGAAAATTTTTAAATACTTTCAGGATCTTGTGAATCTAGAAATTCATGTTTTCTAAAAATTTGCGAAAAAACTCGTAAATTTAAAAACTTACTCAAAAATTCCTTAAAACGCAAAGGAGATCTTCCTTTCTCGGATCAAATTCGTCGAGTTTTACTATGTGATAGTAGATTTTTACTGATTCACTCAACTGAAATGTGGTTACCACGAAATAGTAGAAAATTACTAACTGAAAAAGTCAGAACAGTTAACTTTTCTAAACTAGTGAAAATCTAATAATTCATAAGTCGTTATTTTACTACGTGAAGAGTGAAAATTCACTAATTTTATTATTCAGTCGTTTATCCACTATGAACTCGAATGTTCGAAAATTACTAACCCAAATGAGTAATTTTTCATGTATATCACTACAGTGATTTTTTTCTACTTGAAGAATTAAAAATCACTATTCATCTAGTCATTTTTCTACTGTGTAAATATCTCTGAACTATGATTTATATCACTTTAGTAACTATAGTTACTAATTTGATAGTCGAAAAATATGCGAGTTACAAAATAACATATCACTTATTCAGTCATTTTTCGACTACGTGAATGCACTGATGTGATGTATTACTATAGTAACTATAGTTACTAATTTAATAGTGAAAATATGTGAGTACGAATACATAATAGTTGAAAACTATTACTTCTTCAGTTATTATTCTGCTTGTGAATGCACTAGGATATATCTATAATTACTAATTTAATAGTAGAAATATGAGACTAACAAAAAATAGTAGAAGTACACGAAGGAGTGAAAAACAGTAGGTGCAAACCGATATTTCAATACAGCTCATCTCTCCATGCCTAACGGTATTAAAATGAGCTTTATTGAAATATCATCACCTGCTTTTTACCCCTCCATATGACTATTTTTAAGTGGTACAATTTTTGACTATTTCGCTATTGAAATGAATCTCTCGCAATAGTAAATTGTGCGACTAGTGGGAGAAAGCTTCCTCGAGCGTGGAGATTTTCTCATCAGATTTTCTCAATCTCCTCTTTCGACCAATAATCGCACACAATATTTTATTCAACAACCGCGAGAAATATGTGATTTCATGGCCCTGCTGAGAGGGGGAAAAATGATGGGTTACTGATTGATTGACGCAACAATCGCCCTTAGAGCTTTGCTACGTACTTTAGGGAATTAAAAACTAATTATCCCTTTCGTTGCTTGGATTTTCATCGGGATTGATCATGACTGTATTCAACACTTTTGTAAACAACAGCAAAAACATTGCAGAAATACACACTATCGTAATTTTGAGGTTAGGATTGGGGAGTTTGACGTTTCGATGTATGTCGAGTCTCTCGTCCGCCATCTTGTTTCCATTATCCGTGCGTAAACGGTTGCTAAACTGAGCGTGAGTGAGTAAATAGCTATAGGTCGTTAAGATGAGCGTGGGCGACATGCCATACGTCAAAGGTAATCCATTATTTCGTCCACTCTCAGCAGGGCCTCGAAATTACATATTTCTCGCGGGCGTTGACTAAATATTCTAAATACTGGAATTTCGACTAATCCAATCTGAGAGAAGTCGAAAATGTGCCCGGCAATTCCTGGCAGGATCAGAGAAAAATCCGGGGGAGGAATGCCGGGCTCGTTTTGATAAGGAGGCAGCGCATCATCCCCCGTGCCAATCTATACGTCCACCGTTAGGGGATGATGAGAGAGAGAGAGCCGCGGGAGGGTGCGCAGTGCAAGAGGGAAAATGGCGGCTCTCCCGTGTAATCCGACACTTAATCGAAGGAGACGCCATGGCAAAGCGCGGCGACGCCCCTCTATCATATCACGACTTTACCTGGATATCTCGGCTCTCCTTCACTCCGCGCCCGAGCCGGATTCCCCACCATTTTTCATAACCCGCTCTTCAACCGGGATCTAGAAGCTTCTCCCGTACTTCACTTTGTACGTACATTATGTGCAGCTCGATCCTCTAATGATTTCCATTCCATTTCCCATCGGCGCTCTAATCCGCGATTCACCTGGGCATGTTTTTTTTCTACTTTCGCGAAGCGGCGAAATAAGGACTTTAATTCGGGTGGGAATTGGTTGATTGTCAGGGGTTGATTTACTCTCTTGAATCTGGATGGTAAATTTATTTGAGTGAATTTTCATTCGATTCGAGTGAAAATTGGACTCAAAGTGAGTGAAATGAGAAAAAATGGAAGAAATGAAAGAAATGAGAAAAAATGAAATGAAAGGAATGAGAAAAACACTCTGAAAAATGTAGTAGAGTTTCAATTTTTTTTTTTGTTTTTTTTTGAGGGAAATGTGGCTCTGAAATGAGTGGAATTGCACTATTTTTGAGTTAAATTCCCACTTAATTTTTATTTACAGGCTTTTTACTCAAATTGGGTCAATCTTTACTCGAAGAAATCGAGAGAAATTAGTCGAGTTTTTACTTTTTACTAATTTATTTGTATATCTCGGTAACGAATTTCCGGTTAATATTTAGCATTAGTGAAATTTTTTACTTTCAATAAGTTATATTAGTCTTTCGTTGAATTCTATTGCCAACTCCTTAAATTTATTTGAGTGAATTTTCATTCGATTTGAGTGAAAATTTAACTCGAAATGAGTGGAATGAGAGAAAATGGAAGAAATGAGAGAAATGAGAAAAAAATGAAATTAAAAAAAATGAAAAAAACATTCTGAACAATGTAGTAGAATTTCAATAATGTTTTTTTTTGTTTTGAGGGAAATATGGCTCTGAAATGAGTGGAATTGCACTCATTTTGAGTTAAATTCCCACTTAATTTTTATTTACAGGATTTTTACTCAAATTGGGTCAATCTTCACTCGAAGAAATTTAGAGAGAAATTATTTGAGTTCTTACTTTTTACTAATTTATTTGTATATCTCGATAATGGATTTCCGGCTACTATTTAACATTAGTCAAATTTTTTGCAATAAGTTGTAGATGTATTAGTCTTTCTTTGAATTATGTTTAACTAATTATGGTCTAATTTCATTTACTCAGCAGTGAAAATGACACCAATTAAAATTACCAGCTGGAAATTCACTATTAACTAGTTACATTTGACTGTAAATAAAATCAAGAGAGTATAAATTCTTTCCATCACATAATTTTCTAGAATTTGTACTTTGTGATGGCTGTTTAGGAATTGGACATATTTTTGAAAATTTTTTAAAATTCTAAACTTCAGGGCCTATAAATTTTGAATAATTATTTCTAGTTTTCATCTAGTATGTTTTCAATCTTCAAAAATTTCGCAATCATGTCAAAATAATATGAGCCTTACCACTGACTCCCAACACTCGTCAAAGTCATGATTATTCTCCCAAAGGCGTTCCGCGATGCCGAAAAGATCTAAATTTAATCCACGAAAATAGAAAACGCGACGAGTTTCTAGCGGTGTTGGGTAGATCAATGAAAAAGGCCGCGATGTTCACGAGTGAAGATGTCTTTCAGCGTTAGAAACGAGTTTTGCACCGGCCACACCTTGTTTCTGGAGCGCGAAATTAATTACTCTTTGCTTTTTTTCGTGTCTTGTACACTTTGAGCAGAAGTAGAACCTAAAAATTTTCCTGATTTTCTGTTCCCAACATTTCGTATGCCTAATTTTGAATTCTAATTTTTAAATTGACAGTTTTTTGAGTTTTCAATATCAACATGTATTTCTCATTTGGAACTCAAAAATGTCGAGTTTGTTTATTTCCAGAATACTTCGAATTATCTCTACATGAAATTCTTAAATGAAAAATTTCCTATGTTGGTACGTCTGAATTTCAAACCCGAAAAATTGGTATTTCAATTTAGATTGAACTCAAAAATTCAAAAAATTTTTATTTGAAAATGGTTTTGATTTTTTCGAAAATTTCATTTAATTCAAACGACTCGTTTTCCGACATTTTCTCGATTTCCAAAAAACTTGGTGTTGAAAAGTGTTTAATTCTTCTCAGTGTCGGATCTAGGATTCAATCCGGGGGGAGGGGCTTTGGTTTCTCGACTAAATTTTTAAAAAAGCGAATAACGATTATTCATTAGTATAATATGAGTAAGACTTCATCTACAGATTTAGACTCACTTTACAATTCGTATTTAGAATGTTTTTGTTATGTCGAAATTAAAATCTAATACAAGAATGACGAAATTTTTACATTATAATTCCAAAAAACATGTATTTTCGGAATTTTCGGAGTTTTCGACATTTTCAAAGTTTGAAAATTTTGCAGTTTCCAAGTTTAGAAGTCTGGAAATATGGAACAATATTTTTGGATTGAAAAGCTTTATAGAAACGTTTTTTTCATTTTTGATTGAAATACTCTCCTGGTTGTCATATAAATTTAGATTTTTGGGAGTTTTGTGGGAGGATTAGCCCCAACAGGCCCCCCCCCCCCCCCCCCCCCCCCCCCCCCCCCCCCCCCCCCCCCCCCCCCCTCCTTTCCTCGCCGCCCCCCCACCTCCACCCTTCTCTCTTTTTCTCACAACGCTAAAATTTGCATCGAAATCACGCCGTCCAGTTCCGAGTGAGCACACCCACTTAGTAATGCTTCTGTGGAGGATGACAGAAACAACAAAGAAAGGGGATATTTTGAAATTCAGGATTAGTAGATCACTGGCGCTTACAAATACCGGGCGACAGTGAAGCAGGTAAAGCTGGAAGAGGGAAGAGGCGTCGCGTTACATTGCGCCGCGTTTAATTGCATTCCAAAATGGCTCTGTATCAAACAACCCTGCGGCAATACCTTCAACGTGAAATCAACCGACTGGAATTCCCGATTTATTCGATCGATCAAACTGATCAAAGAAAACGCGAATCACTCCCAAAAACGATCTAATCCGAAATTCCTAACCTCTCAACGACATGATATTCATGTTTCATGTGTCTATACACTAGGGTGACACTTAATGAGGGTAAAAATAATTTTTGACTGTGCCACTCCCTGAATGGGTCCAAATTAATTTTTGTTTGATGGGAAAAATGGAAAGATCTCTCAGTTGTGAACTTAAACAGTCAAGGACGTAGCCAGAAATTTCGTTCGGGAGCTGAGGTGATTTTTACTCGAAATTAATTCAACTAATTCAAAAAGTAGAATGTTATTAGAAAATTATGAAAATTTGCTAGATTCTCAGAGTTTTCAATACTTTTTGATATCTCTGAAGTTTTCAAAATGTTTGAAATGCTTGAAATTGTCAAAATTCTCTGGACTTTTGAAATTCTCGGAATACTCCAAACTTTGAAGATTTGCGAAACTGTTGAAAATCTTGATGTGTTTGAAATGTTTAAAATTATTAAGTTTTTCAATGTTTCAGATATTCGTTGAATTTTCGGAATTTCAATAATTATGGAAGTATTGCAACTTTTCAGAATTTTCGAAACTTTTTCAGATCTCTGTAATTTCTGGAATTTTCAAATTCTGAAAAGTTCAGAAATTCCTAAATGTTTGAAAATTTTCAAAATCCCCTAAACTTTGAAATTTATCGAAATAATCCAAAATCTTGGTATATATTAAAAATGTTCCGACTAGACAAAAGTTTCTGGAAATTTTATAAACTTGTAAAATTTTCAAAATTTTAAGAATTATGAGAACTGCCTCAATTCTCAAGATTTTCGGAACTTTTTTTAATCTCTGAAATTTCTGACAATTTTTGGAATTCTGAAAATTGTCAAAATACTAAAAACTTTCGAATTTCTCCGAATTATTAAATATCTGGAAATGATCCAAATCATCAAGTTTCTCAAAATGTGAAGAATTCGTAAAATTTTCGTAATATCAAGAATTATGAAAATATTCCAAATTTTCAGAATTTTCGAAACTTTTACATATCTCTGAAATTTACGAAAATTTTGAAATTCTCGAACTTTTCAAAATTCCAATAACTTCAAAAATCCTCAAAATACTTCAAACTTTCAAAATTCTCAAAATTGTTGAAAATCTTGAATTGTTAAAAATATTCCAAATTATTAAGTTTCTCGAAATATCAGAAATTCCTAAAATTCTCGTAATTTCAAGAATTATGAAAATGTTGCGAATTTCCCGAATTTTTGAAACTTTTTTAGTACTCCGAAATTTTCAAAATTGTTGAAATTTTGAAACGTTAAAAATGTTCAAAATTATCAATTTCCTCAAAAAATTTGACACTCTTGAAAATCAGTATTGTTTTACTATTTTTTTCCAAATATATTTTTTTGCAATGTGCTAGATTTTTTAAAATTTTCTAAAATTTCAAGACACCTCTTTTTTCCCCTTAAAATTTCATGGGAAAAGTGCAAGTTCTCATTATTTTTTTGTCTATATATACTCGAATATTTTAGCAATGAAAAATATAACAGCCACGAAAATTCTGAGAGTTTTAAGGACTATCGAAATTAATCATTATGTACTGAAATTATTATTATTAATCACTGAAATTGAACCTTCAAGTTGAAGGTTTAACCAAGGAATGATTGTGGCTTGACCTTCAAGTTGAAGGTTATATCGGGAAAAATCTTAGGTAAAACTGAAGTTTAAGGATTAAAATTCATGCGTGTGTTTTGAATAACTGAGCAATGCAGTGCAACGACTTTTTCCCGTGTGCACGCGCTGTAGGTATCAAAGATACGCGGCGTTATCTGTCTCGAGCGAGGAGTAGGTATCTTGTAACAGACAGCTTTGTTCGTTAGCATCCGCTGCTTGCTTATTGTTCGAGACATTAATTTTATTCGCGCTATGACACCGAAACACGAGACGCCCTATCGCGACCTGTCGATTGCTGCACTGAATTTCTCGCCTCCTGTTTACTAACAAATATGTATATTGTCCCGAGTTCTTTGCCCTTTTTCGTCGCCGTTATTTCATATGGAATTCGTGAATTTCGAAACTTTCAAAACTTCATATTTCCGTAATTCCAAGAACGTAAGCAGGAATTTCGTTCGGGGGGGGGGGGGGTTAAGGTGATTTTCACTCGAAATTAATCCAAAAAATTTAAAAAGTAAAGTTTTATTAGAGAATTGTAAAAATTTCCTAAATTCTCAGAATTTTCATAAGTGTTTGAAATCTCTGAAATTTTCAAAATCCTCTAAACTTTGAAATTCATCAAAATAGTCGAAAATCTTGAAATATATTGAAAATGTTGCCATTCAGCAAAAGTTTTTCGAAATTTTAGAAATTCGTAAAATTTTGAAAATTTCAAGAATTCCGAAAACTGCCGTAATTCTTAAGATTTTCGTAACTTATTGAATCTCTGGAATTTCTAAAAAATGTTCTGTTCTGAAAATTTTCGAAATACTGAAAACTTTCGAAATTCTCTATATTGTTGAAAATATTGAAATGTTATGAATCATCAAGTTTCTCCAAATTTGAAGAATTCGTGAAAATTTGTAATTGCAAGAATTGTGAAAATATTGTGAATTTTCAAAATTTTTGGAACATTTACAAATCTCTGAAATTTACCCAAATTTTGAAATTCTCGAACTTTCAAAATTCCAATCACTTCCAAAATCCTTAAAATACTTCAGACTTTGAAAATTCTCAAAATTGTAATTCGAAGAATTTTATGAAAATATTTTGAATGTTTAGAATTTTCAAAACTCTTTTACAACTTTGACATTTTCGAAATTTTTGAAATTCTGAAAACTTTCAAACTTCTAAAAACTTGTAAAATTCTCGAAGTACTCCAAACTCTCAAAATCCTCGAAATTGTTGAAAATCTTGAAATGCTGAAAATGTTCAAAATTATCTAGCTTCTCGAAAACGTTGACACTTGTGAAAATCACTATTTTTGTTCACTGTTTTCTTCGAAATATACTTTTCTGCAATGTGCTAGATTTTTCAAATTTTCCAGAATTTCGGAGGGGGCTTCAGCCCCTGGCTACACGCTTGGGAAATTCTTCAAAATTCCGAAACTTCGAAACTTTACGAAACTTCAAAACTCTAATTCTTCGATATTCTAGAACTTTCAAATTTTCAAAAATCAATACCTTTCAAAATTTATAAATCTTCAAGACTTCGAAATTCTTCAAAATTCTCAAAAATTCATAAAAATTCCAAAACTTCCAAAATTCCGGAATTTCGTAGCTTTAAAAAAACGTCAAACATCAAAAAATAGCACATTTCGCAACTAATGCAATAATAATATTTTTAACAAATGTTTCGAACTCGATTTTGTCCATATTGTAGAATAAAACAAAGTTCAAAACTAGTAGAATTCGTCTATTTTTCCACTAGTTGCGGAATGTGTACTATCATCCTACAACGTAGAAAAAGTGTGTTCGAAAAATGACAACGGTGAGAAAAGGATGCACTTTTTCCACGGACTTGGATGAATTAAATTTTGTGACGCGGAGAAATAAAAACGATGGATAAACGCGATGTATTTATAGGCAGGTATGGGTACTATAGCTATATATAAAAGGATCGGCCGTAAATCAGGCAGGTAAAACGCAAAAGTGGAAGCAGCTCGTATCTTAGTTTGCGAGTGTCGGGGTGTCCAGTGACTCCCATGTCGGCTTGTTATCTGCACCGCCCCATCGTTATCTGCAATTACCCGAAAACAGCCCCTAGTTTATAAATTATAGGCCAACCCCAGCAGCGGCGTTATGCCAAAGCGCGGCCGCTTACATCTGTCATCAAGCGCGGCCAATTACATTCAATTATTCCCGCCCCCATTCATGTACACGCGCATTATCATACGCGGTTTAATTGCGATCATTACGAAAACATAGTTTGAAAAACTAGTTTGATTAGAGTATTTATTCAACTCCCGCGAGAAATAAGTTATTTCGTGGCCCTGCAGAGAGTGGACGAAATAATGGATTACCTGATTGTTGACGTATGGCATGCGAGTGATGAACTCGTTCGCCCACTAGTGGGCGAATAAGCTCTTCTCCCATGCTCATTTTAGCGACCTATAGCTATTTACTCACTCACGCTCAGTTTAGCGACCGTTTACGCACGGATAATGGAAAGAAGATGGCGGACGAGCGACTCGACGTATATCGAAACGTCAAACTCCCCAGATTTCACTCGCGTGTTGCCACACTCGCTACGCTTGTGAGGCAATCTCCACCCTCGAGGAATTTCCTCTTTCTCCCACTAGTTGCACGATATACTATTTTCAGGGTTTCACAACTGCAGGGAAAAAATGATGGAAATTTTATAATCATTTGTCGATTCAAACAAATAATTATGATGAAAAAGTAAATATTGGGAATTACTTGGAATTTCTAGAAATTACGAGAGATTTTCCAAAGTTCTTAGAGAATTTTGAAGTGCGCTCGAAAATGCCCATGAAATTTTCAGGGACATTTTTTAAGTCGAGTCAAATTTTTGGAAATTATGAATTTCTTTGAGTTTGTGAAAAGTTTGATAGTATTATCAAAAATGTACGTAAATCTTGAAAATCAGATTTTGAGAAGTTGCCGGAATTTAGATGAGCTGCAAGATTTTGGAAAGTGACGATTTTTGGAAGTTACCGAATTCCGAAAATTGGTAGATTTCAGAAAATTGGTCAATTTCGAAAAGTCACCAGATTTTGGAAAGTACCAGTTCTCTGAAAGCCTAAAAGTCACTAAATTTCAAAAAGTTGCCATTTATTTTGAAGTGAGAAGAACTATCTTAAATGAAACTAGATGTTGACATGTTATTAGATTTCGAAAAGTTACTTGAATGAAAAAATTTACACGATTTTCAAAGTTCCTGGATTACAAAAATTAAATTTAATAATAATAATTAAATAAATTCTACTAATTGAATCTGATAAAAATAAGTTATCAGATTTGATCAGATTAAATCTAGTAACTTACTAAGTTACTAAATAATTACAATTTTATTTTTTATTGAATTTTTCTACTTGACTTCTCTTATTTCCGAGAATTATTGCTCAAAATGTTTTATAAATCAAAATTGCTCAAATATTCAATCAAAAATTAAAATTTTCCCAAATTGCCATATTTCTATCAAGGTTAAAGCATCCCGAAAAATAATCAAATTTCTTTAAAAAAAATTATATTTCGAAAAATTGATGAAATTGAATAGTCTACTAGATTCAAAATTGGAATTGGTAAATTTTAAAAATTCATTAGTTTACCAAAAAATTGCCTGGATTTTCAAATGGAGCTAAAATTTGTATTCTAGTTTTATTTTGAAAATAAAAACGAAAATAAAAATAAACATTCGAGTTTCATTTAAAAAATCATTCGACTTAAAATAATTACCCGATTCCGAAAAGACACGTGATTTTGAAAACTTTTCAAATTTGGAAAACTCCTCTAAATTCAAACAAGTCCCTTCAATCGAAAAAGTAACCCCATCTTCGAAAGTCACCAGATTTCAAAAAATCACCAAAAAGTGACCCCATTTCGAAAATTCACTAATTAATTAAGTCACCAAACTTTTCAATCTGGGTTGAAAACCTTTGACAATTTTTAAATTGTACAAATTGGCGACACGAAAAAGCATAATCGGGGACACTTATATAAGCCACCTTTTGTTTTGTCGCGCGAAATCTTTTACACGGGAAAATTTGCGTAATCTCGTAATCCGAGGCGATCTCATAATGGCAGCGATTTAACAAGTACACAATCTTTCGCGAGTGTCTTATCTTGCGAGAGCAGGCGACAAAATATAGATAAGTGCACTGTGGGAATCGCGATTCCCTGAAAGACTCATGTACGAAAGAAAAATGACACTCGACAAGACTTTTTTTTATTAGTTTTTTTTTTTTCACGTGAAGAATGAAAGAAAAAAATTTAATGTGTGGGGATGAATCGAGGATTTCGGGTCTTTTGTGCATTTTTCGGGGATTGTTGGAAAATTGAGTCGAATTCATATTTTTGTACATAGTTTAGAAACACGTCAAAATTGGATTTTCAGATTTCTTAATAAATTAAGTCACAAAGTGTGCAGTTTTTGGAAAAGATTTTTTTTTTTTTTTGGGTCCAATTATTATAGAATTCGGGGTATTTTTTATAATTAAATTTTTTATATATATTTCGAGAAATTTTCGTCAGTTTAAGAAATTTCGGTAAATTGGAGTGTTTTTGAAATGTTCTATCAATTTTTATTAATTTTGGAAATTTTTCTGAAATAATTTTTGCATTGGATAGAAAAAATTTTGTTTAATGTGATAAAATTGGATTTCGAATTTTTTAAACTGAGTCTCTCAAAATTTGGAAAATTTTTGAGTGTTCAAGTTAACGAATTTTGAGATTCCTGAACTTAGGAATTTGGGAATTCTGAAAAAATCTGTCTCTTGAATTTTCCAATCTATAAACTTGCATGGTCAAATTTAACGTTTAACGTTGGAATTTCGAATTCAGAATTCTTGCAAGAATTTTGGAATTTTTGAATTAAAATGCAGATTCTAACGTTTGGCGATGCAAATTCATCAGGGCTTTCAAATCGTTTTTTGCATCATTTCTTGAGTATCTAAAAATCTCGTTGCGTTTTGGGAGATTTCTATAGGTCTGCTTAAACCGGAAACCAGTTGAGTCGATCTTGATGAGACTTGTCAAAATAAAGTAGCTCATGAGAAACTCGGAGAACACCCGCAGAGCAAGTCCTGAATGCATATTCTTAAGGCGATTGCTCCGAATGCTAACGAATTTCTGACCACAAAATTACAAATTTTTTCGAAGTACATACTTACACTTGAATTTAATGGACTTTCGGAAACATGAGTGAATTTTTCGTAAGCATAAAAGTTGTTGAGTTTATTTAAAAATTTTTCGAAGTTTTGAACATTTACCATGGTTTTGGATAATTTCCTTTAAATGTTTGGATTTTATATGAACCTATGATTTTAGTCCCTCGAGATCGAAAAACAGTCGTAAATATCGCGGAATAGGGCCTCAAATGATCGAAAAAAGAAAAGGAAAAATCCTCAAAATTTCCGAAAATTCAGTACGATAATCCCGAATTCATGAAATTTCTAGAAATCCTCCGATTTGTCTTTCCTTCCCTCAAAATTTTAACCATTTTTTGGAATCCAAAAAATAATCGAACTTCACAAATAATTCGCTCGAATATTGTCTAAAAATGTCTAATTCCTCAGAATTTCTGTACTAAAATCTTAATTCTGAACAAATAATTTCAAATCTGTTAAAAACTCCTCAAAGTTCGGAAAATCTCCCAAAAATAATTTTTTCTTTCCAAATCTCCAAACATAATTCTACGTGAAATTTTCGATAATAGTCAAATCATTAAAAACTTCTGAATATCCAAAAAAGTAGCCAAAAATCCCGACAAAATTCTGAAGATTTCGAAAAATCTTTTTCACTCGAAAATGCATCGGTCTTTATAAATTCGAATCTGAATTTTCACCTCTCCATTTTTCTCCTCGAACTTCCCTAGTATTGATGATATTCAACAGCCCATTGTTGCATTTGAAATCCATGCGAAAATTCGATAAAATTTGCGTTGAACTATCCTCGGGTGTTGACAAATTGGGACATTAACCTTAATTCAATCGAGCGCGGTTTGAAAATGATAATCCCTCTTGGGACGAGGCCCACGAAGCGACAATGATGTAACGCGAAACTTGTAAAACTTGTCCCCTACAGGATTTTCTCCCTCTCTTCCTTTCATTATTTGTTTGAGGATGCATCATGCTCAGTTTGGGGAATAGCCAGGGATTTGTGCAACTCGATGTAATTCAAGTTTGTGAAGCTTTGTGAATTGGCGTGGAATGAATTCCGACAACGATTTTAAATGACTTCCCGACACTTTTTTCACATGATTACGAATCACGCATTTTTAAATTAACGTTGCATATATTATTTTGGAGGTTAATTAGACGATTTGTAATAATCTGTTTTACACGATGATGATTTCATCCATTTTTATCGAAAATTTTGACGATTTCATAAAAACTTGACAGTCAAAAATGTTTCGAACAGTTTTGGAATGTGAAGTAGGATTTTCGGAAATTTTTAAAGTCTGAATATTTGACAGCGTTCAGAACCAAAATTTGGGATTTTCAGTAGTTGTGAATGAGAGATAAAAAATTTTACGATTCTAACATTTTTTAATGAAAATTTGGAAAATGGAAACAATTTCGTAAAACATGAATAAACGAAGCGCAAGTATGGAAGGTCGAAAATTAAAATCGAAAGAAAAAAAAAACTCCCACACCAGGTAAGTGAGGAGTTGTAGAAAGGCTTGTAGAAACATGTTCAATGTCGACAATATGTGTCCCCCGATAATAATGACAGTGAGCGGCATTAAAGGACATTACAAAGCGGGCGACACTTGAATGCGCGCTGAAGGGTCGATCCTTCAAAAGAGCATCTGAGCACGAGGAGCGTTATTATGAACTTTCGCCCCTCGCTCTTTCTCCCTCATTTTCTCCCATCTTTTCATTCGTTTCTGCAACGACCACAATTGACGATTCCATTTGTCACCTTTGCAGTCTTACATACACTTCCTAAGTCCTTGCAATTTACAAAACGCCCTCCATTTTTACGGAAATTCCCACCCCCACACACACGATTCGGTGATTTTTTTCGTCAACTATCGAACTTTACGATATTTATTCCAGATTTTTTTTTAATCTACGTGATTTTAAAAAAGGATGGTGCTAAATTTTGATGTATTTTTTTATTTTTTTCGATGTAATTACGTAAGTGGATTTTCAAATTTCGAAACTTTGATTTTTCGTATTTTTCGTAAATATTTTGTTGGCTTGTAAGTTTTCATTAATTTTCGAATTAAGCTGATAAAACTGTTATTTGACGTATTTTGAGAGTAAATTGGAAATTTTTAAAGGGGTGTTTTGACCCCACCCATCCCAACCAAAAAGTAAAACATAATTGTTTCTATCATGAATGACGTGTCCGAGATAATCCTTGTAAAAGATAAAATCCCTCCACCGAAGATTTCATTGAATGAAATC
>JAPYZK010007298.1:0-10847 GCA_030522785.1 Platygaster equestris
GACGTTTCGATGTATGTCGAGTCGCTCGTCCGCCATCTTGTTTCCATTATCCGTGCGTAAACGGTCGCTAAACTGAGCGTGAGTGAGTAAATAGCTATGGGTCACTAAGATGAGCGTGGGCGAACAGCTTATTCGCCCACTAGTGGGCAAACGAGTTCATCACTCGCATGCCATACGTCAACAATCAGGTAATCCATTACTCCGTCCACTTTCAGCAGAGCCACGAAATTACATATTTCTCGCGGGTGTTGAATAAACACTATTTCAGCATAAATATTCTGGTTTCAAATGCATGCGTTTCCATGCCTGAGAATCACGTTTTTCCTCCAATTAGTTTCACAAACATAAAAATAAAAAGTCATACTACCCCACCCAAATGATTCGTCTTTGTCGTCAAACCTCACCGGATATATACATGGACTAACGTCAGCTTTCCGGTTCGAGGTATATTTCGAATTAATTAATTCAGCATCGAATTAGGCTTGCGGCCAATTCCGGAAAGTGCACCCGTCATTCTACCCCGGATAACTCATAGCGAAGCTGTCGACTCGAACATTGCCTCCACCTCAGGAAATTTACAGCTTCACCATAATAACGTCTCATCGGGAAATTGTTTCGAAGCGGTTAGGGACATACAACTCGAATCAGACAAAAATTTCATCTCAATCAGCGTTGTCATTCTTAAATGTAAAGGAAAATTTTTGGAAAATTCAAAGTCAGCGTTTCTGGAGATCCGAAATCTATACATAAAGACCCTTGGAAGTGAAATATCCCTAAATTGACCGTAATTGCTGTGAATGATATGAATTTACAAAAATCTGTCCAAAACAGTGGAAATTCGAATGCTTGAGATGAGTAGTAGTACACATTGATAAAAAATGGAATAGTTCGGATTTTGAATTCTTAAAATTCGCGATCTTTAATTATGAACTTTTTAGATTTCATTGTTTCACTGTCATGTGTTCGAAAGTATTAGAATGTTGAATTTGTTCGATCTGAAAAAATTCGAAACTGAATTTCTAACGTATAGAAATCATTTCCGAAGCTATGAAATCTAATTTTTTTTATATTTCCAGACTTTTAGACAACTAAACTTCACGATTATTGAAATTTGGAAATTTCTAAGACTACGAAAATTTCAAAAATACACATTTTTCGAAATTATCATTCAAAAGTGTTTTCATTTATGTATTAAATTGAATTGATCGAAATAATCAATGAAAGCAAAATTGAAAATTTTCAATCTCGCTGTAGCAAAAATTTTGTTTAAAAATCATAGCCCCCCCCTCCTAATGATTGAATTTTTCTCAATTTTTTGTTATATTTCCAGACTTTTAGACTTCCAAACTTCACGATTTTTAACCTTTGGAAATTTGTAAAACTACGAAAAATCTAAAAATACACTTTTTTCGGAATTATAATATAATTCAAAATTGTTTTCATTTATGTATTGAATTGAATTGATTGAAATAATAAATGAAAGAAAAATTGAAAATTTTCAATCTCGCGATAGCAAAAATTTTGTTTAAAAAACATAGCCCCCCCCCTCCCAATAATTAAATTTTTCTCAATTTTTTTATATTTCCAGACTTTTAGACTTCTAAACTTCACGATTTTCAAACTTTAGAAGTTTCTAAAACTACGAAAATTCAAAAATACACTTTTTTCGAAATTATAATTCAAAAGTGTTTTCATTTATGTATCGAATTGAATTGATTGAAATAGTCAATAAAAGCAAAATTGTAAATTCTCAATCTCGCTATAGCAAAATAGTTGTCGGAAAACCATTGCCCCCCCCCCCCTGCCCCCCGATAATTAAATTTTCCTCGAAAACTGTCAAAACTCCTTGAAAATTACGAATTTGAACTTTGCATACTCTGAAAATCGTTTAATTCACCTCAACCCATTCAAATCAATTCCTATAAATTTGTTGTAGTAAAGATTCACTCAGTTTGAGTGGAAATCCTTTCGATAAAAGTTAAGTAAAAATTTTCCCCAAAATGAGTGAAATTTCAAACGTTTCAGAGCGATATTCCAGTAAACCAAATCATAGTAATTCGACCATCTTTTTTCAAAGTACATGTTCGAATACAATCTTCTCTTAAGCTCGATTTGCAAAATTTCCACTCAAAAAAATTCAGAAAGATATAATTTTGGTTACTACCGAGTTGCACGGAAAACCCCCCAAAAAACCATAAAAATTTTTGCGTTTCTAAAGTGCCTAACCTAACCTGAAGTAGTCGTTCTTTGCTACGAACATAAATTTTTATGGTTTTTTTGTGTTTTCCGTGCAACTCGGATCCCACCATAATTTTTCTCAAAAAAAAAAAAAAAAAAAAAAAAACAAAAAAAAACCTAACGTATCTAAAAAAGTGCCCAATTCAATAATCGCCGATTCGCGTTGGCAGTGTTTTATCGAGCAGGGACTGCGAGGTTTCGCCCGAACCGGACGCGGTGAATGAATTCGCGATGCCACGAATTTCCGAAATCGCCGGCGAATTTATCGCGCGCAACGACGCCGACGGAGGATCACGACGGGCGTGCTTAATGCGATTCGCATCCGGGAGAACGGGCGCATTCATGGGACACGTCAATTACAGCGCGCCGCGCCGAGCTAGATGACGCACGTCCTGCGCGCCGCCAAAGCTTTGACGCCGGCCAACATATGGGAAGGACACTTTTTTGCCCTTTTTCACCTTTTTCCTTTCGACCCCCGAAACTACCGCATTGTTTCGCGCGGAACTAATCGACCTCCGATAAAAGACATCGCGTTACGGATGGATTACATGGGTGAACGTTATCGGGAAAAAATTGGCCAATTATCGCCCAATCTAAATGGGTATCTGATTACACGTCGTGAAATCAATCTAATTACTGAAAAGTAACGGAAATTCGCGAGCAATTTGCATAATTGAAAAAAAATTGAGAAAAAAATTCCAATTTATTAATCTTTCACACATAAGAATTATAATAATATGACTAAAAACACACTTTCCATTCCTTTTTTTTCAAGTCCGAAAACACACAAAAAAACCTGTTTTTTCACCCCAAATGCCCAAAATTTATGTTCGTTGTTCATGAAACAGTGTATCTTTTTCGAGCTTTTTTAGGGGCATTGATTGAGCTGATAAAACGCGGGGGGAACGCGTATTGTGATGCACGACGATCGGGCGACTGCTCATTTATTAGGATTTCACGCCCGTATCCCGTTACAGTCCTCATTTTACGGGGGATTACGTTATTGTTGCAGACCGTTTCCATGAGTTTCTTGTAATACGTTTCTTGTCAAGGGGGAAAAAACGCATGGAATAGCGTAACGCGCCGTGAAAAGCGGTTCATGAAACGCCGAATTATTGCCCGTGGAAAATCTGCCGGTTCGCTCGGGCGGAAAAGTGCGGCTTGCTTTTCAATTTTTAATGAATTTGCAGTAGCACAGCGTGATGAGCACCATGATGAAGCAAAACACGGCGAAGTATTGGAGGAGCATTACGTATTTTCGTATGATTTCCGAGAACACGGAAGTTGCGTCAGGGCTCATTACGGTTTGCTGTAATGAGTTCGGATTCTAGAGGGTTCTGGGATGATGAATCGATGACTCAAGGTAGGGTCGTTGATATTATATCGATATTATCTATATGCAATATTTTCGATTTCGATATTCTATATTATCGATACGCCATGTTTTCGATGTTAGGTATTATCGATATATTCAACATTTGATATTATCTACATGTTCAGCGTTAGTTATTCGATACTATCGATATGCGATGATCTCGATGTTAGATATTATCGATATTTCCAATATTCCATGTTATCGATATAAGACATTTGATATTTCGGATATGCATGATATTGAATATGCTCGACATTCTTTATTCTTTATTCGATATTCGATATTTTCAATATTCGATATCATGGACAATCGATATTTAGGACACGATATATCGTATCGGATATCTGTTATTTGTCAAAATATCGGACATCGTACATATCTTTTACGCTATTCAATATTTCTCTAAATATCGGATATTATCGATATCGGATATTACATCGATATGATAAAATATAAATATTTTCGATATTCGATATTACATATCTATATGCGGATTTTAATATTCTACATGCATAATCGATATTCTATGTTTTCGATGTAAGATATTAACGATATTCGATATTATCAATATTTTTAACCGATATTATCGACATCTTCAACAAAAGATATTATCGATATGCGACAATTCATATTTTGGATATGCGATATTGAATATTTTTGAAATTTTTTATTTTCGATATTCGATATTTTCAACATTCGATAATCACAAATATCGATATTTTGGTCACGATGTACCGCATTCGATATGCGTTACTCGTCCAAATATCGAATATCGATCATCAAATACCGATTTTCTCGATGTGCAATTTTTTCAATATTCAATATTACCAATATCTGATTATTAATCTTCTATATGATTGAAATACGATGCTCTCGATGTGAGATATTATCGATATTTTCAACATTCGATATTATCGATTTGCGACAACAGATATTTTGAATTTGCGATATTAAATGTTTTCGAAAAGTTTTTTTACTAGATATATGAAACATTCGATTTCGTCGAAGTCGATATTTTTTACAGGATGTATCATGTCCGAAATCTGTTATCTATCTAAATATCGGATATTATCGATACCGTATCCGATATCCTATATTTTTTCAAATATCGGATACTATCGATATCGAACATCATCGATATCGATATTTTTAGAGAATGTGAACAAATCTAATAGAATATTTGATATTATATCGGTATTATCGAAAACAGATTATCGAATATCGATATTCTCGATATGCAATTTTTTTAATATCCGAAATGATCGATATCCGATTTTAGATACTATATGTAATTTTTTCGATGTGTGATTATCGAGGTTCGATATCGATATTTTCAACATTCGATGATATTGGGATGAGACATTTAATATTTCAGATATGCGATATTAAATATTTTCAACATCCCTGCTTCATTTTCGACATTCGATGTTTTCAACATTCGATATTATCGAATATCGACATTTAGGGCACGATACATCGGATCCGATATTCGTCTGAATATCGGATATTACCGATATTTTTTAAGAATATCAACAACCCTAATCCAAGTTTCACATGGAAAAAATTGAATTATTTGATGTTCAAATTTCACGCTTTTGGATTTCAAAAATTCTCTCAATTATTCCGAACCGAATAGAAATCATTCTCGAAAATCCAGAAAATTAAAGAAAAATAACATACAGCTGATGGAGATTCCGAAACCTTGTACGCATCATTCTGAAATCTCGTCGTGATAGGCCCCAAATTTCCCTGCACTTTTTGCAAAGGAGCAAAGTGAATATCCTCCATGCTCTCAGATCTCATCGATTTGTTACTTTCAGACAAGCTCGGTGTTGAAATTGTTCTCATGGGAATCCCTTTTCGCTTCATTTTTGAAACCATATCAACTGCCGCGAAAAATAAACTCTTAAAAGAAGGAAAAATGGAACTTAGGTTATTCTTGCAATATTTTTTACCGATGTTTTCGGTCGATCGAACTTTAAGAGCACTCAGCTTCATTTTTGGGACATTTCTCCTTTGTCGCATCGTCAAATACTCAAATATTGTTCAAATTACCGAAAATCGTACTATCGATCAGTCTTCGCCACGCAATAATTTTGATTCGGGTGATTGTGACATTGATTTGCGACATATTGAAATTTTGACCGAATGTTTATTCTCAGTTCAACTGTTTTTTAGAATTTGTTTAAGATGGTACTAGAGGGCTTCAGCTTCTATTATAACCTTGGAGAAGTTCGAATAATTTTCCTACAATTCTCAATAATTGAATTGAAAATGAAAGATGTAATCGTTTTATATTTTCAAAAACTCACTTATTGCGAAGACTATGCCAATGGACTCACCTGAAATCACACACAAAAAAGGGATCAATAAATAACTGCATAATTTAGATAATAAAAAACAATCATCATTGATGTTCTATAAATAAGAAAATGATGATTTGATCAAGCAATAATTGATTTCAACTAATCTTAAAAAATTGTTTCATTAGAAATAATTGGGAAAAAACAAAGTTTCAACAGATTTTAAATTATGTAAATAATTGTGGGCAAGAATTAAGTTAACATCGCGTCAATATCGAGTATTGTTCGTGTAAAAATTGTGTAGATTATCAATAATAGATTCGATAAAAATTTCGTAAAAATTTAATTTTGATGAGGCGAAAATTTAGTTTAAATCAAACTGCATAGCTCAAGGTTAACTAAAAACGAAGCACAAATTGAGTCCAAATCAAATATCAATAAGGTCAAACTCAAATATTGAAATACTCATTAATCTTCATATTTTTTTCAGAACCATGAAAACACTGCAAAAATTATACCCAAGCGCAATACAGCAAAAAAATTCGAAATAAAGATCGATTCAGAAAGAAAAATGTGAAAATCCCTATTTCTTCTCATGTTTCCCAGTTTCAAACGCCGCTTATATCGAGGGCGAAAAAAAGGCTTTCAAGTTGGCAACAATGCGCGGATTTATAAGCCCCAAGGCATTGTTATCACGAGTGATCGAGGCTGGCGTTTCGACACAGGCCGAATACCAACCATTGGTTACTCCATTGTAGACTCCTTTATCTTGGAAATTCGCCGCTTGGCTCCTAATGCTCGCGCTCGCTAAATGGCTCAGTTTTATTGATGGACTGCCGGAAACGCGAGAAAAGTAAAAAGCCCTCGACTCGGACTCGATAAGCGAGTCATTGTGGGGCTTTTTCGAGCTTTTCCGGACCCTCCAACCACGGCTCCCAATAAAAAAAGTCATCTAGATTTGCACGTACTTCGGTTTTTATACGAAGACCGAGGTAATGAAAGAATGGAATACACAGTCATTGTTTTTTTTGTGAGGAAGGCGGGGAGGGGAGGGGAGAGGGGGGGTTATATCCAGAAAAAATTTTTATGTCTAGCCGAATCTTATGAGTTTTCCAAAAACCTTATAAGATTTCATAATCTTCTTATCAGGCACCTTATATACAACTAGGATTGGGAAAATTGATTACTATCGGTAACGATCGATAACTATCGATCGTGTTCGTTACCGATTTTTCACAATCACTAGACATGATGCCCTCTGCATTTTATGATAATTCCTTTGAATAATTCCTATACATGTTATTACAAATATGAATGGGTATTTCATACTTTATACATGGATTTCTGACAATTCCTATCGATTTCTATCTATTCCCATGAATTTCCATCGATTTTCATAACTTTTCATCAATTCCCACTAATTTCTATAAATTCCTGTAGATCCCTATGAATTCCCATCCATTACTATTGATTTCCATTTATTTGCATCAATTTCTACTATCAACTCCCGATTCCTATGGATTCTTACCGATTATCATTTATTTTGATGTATTTCCATCAATTTCCATCAATTCCGGTCAAATTTGATTGGTTTCCATTAATTTAAATCAATTCCAATCGATTCCCATCAATTTTCAAGAATTTATATAAATTCCCATCCATCATGCACTATTAATATCCATCGTTTCCTATGAATTCATATGAATTCCCATCAATCGCTATTGATTTCCATTTATTCTCGTCGATTTCTATCAGTTCCCATATAAATTTTCGCCGATTCCCATAAATTCCTATCAACGACTATCGATTTAACCATCTCGATTTGCATGAATTCTCATTAATTATAATATACCATTTTTCCCATTCATCCCAATCAATTTTGATCGATTTCTACGAATTCCCATTGATTTTCATCAATTTCTATGAATTCTGATCAATTTCGATTTCTATGAATTCGTTTCAATATAAATTCTTATTGATTAACGTTCATTCCTATTCATTTTTGTTAATTATGATCAATTTCTGGATAATTCCCACTAATTGCAATCGATTCCTATGAATTGACGTAAATAATTATTGATTTCCATTTATTCTCCTCGATTATTCTATTCCTTATTCTGTTCCTGAATCGATTCTCACCGATGTCCATAAATTCCCATGAATATTCATATCAATTTGTATTGATTTCCATTCATTTTTATCAATTTCCATCAACTCCCATCGATCCTTCTTAATCACAATCGATTCCAATTCATTACCATCAATTTTCATGGATTTCTATAAACTCCCGTCAATCATTGCTATTGATTCACATTCTTTCCTATAATTTCTCAATCAATTCCCATCAATTTTTAACAATTCCCATCAATTTCCATCAATTCCTATGAGTTTCTATGAATTCCCATCAATCACTATATCGATTTTCATTCATTTTAATTTATATATAACAGTTTCTATCGATTCCCATGAATTCTTATCAATTATTATGGATATTCCTTTCTATTTTTATTGATTTCTATTAATTCCCATGAATCATTATGCATTTTAACCAATTAATGTTTATTTCCATCAATTTCTATCAATTTCCATTGACGAAAATCAATTCCGAAATCGAAAATGATGATTTTAACATTTATCATTATCAACAACAATGATCTCGACAATTATTCTCAATGATAAAAATTCGAAACTCGCGCGCAAATTACGAACCGTTAGAACCGTCGCATTGAAGTGAGCGTATTACACGATTTCGATAGATTATCGATTACCATTCGATACGCGCGGCATGCTTCAGATGTTTCATCACTTTTTTCTCTAGGGATAATATACAACCTTATAAGTTTTCTGAAAAGTTGTTCAAACTTAAATTTCAAAACTGCAAGTTTTAAATTTTGTGGCAAAAAATTTCACAATTTCAAATACTGTACACTCTTAAATTGAAAAATCGAAATAGTTCGAATCAATGATTACAAATTTCATACTTTCGAAATTAGATTTTCAAATTCTCCAATGTTCGGATTTTTCAATTTTCGAATAACCGAGCTTTCGAACTTAGAATTTTCTAATCTTAAGCGGATTTCCCGGGAAACTTTTCATTCCACTTTATTCATTTTTCCGAATTCCAGATCCAGCTATCCCATTTTTCAGGTCATCTGGTCACTCTAGCGTAAATATACCTAATTGATAACCAAAATCCATCGCGAAAGACCCTTTCAGACCGTGAAAAATCGGACCAACAATTCGTAAAATTTAATCCCGAGGCATAAATGAAAGTTCGGCGGTCGTATGAAATCGACGACGTCAAGATTCATCAGTTCTCATCGACGTCGTCGGGTCGAAAAAGAGGGAATGGCCGGTAATGGAGCATCGGGAGTGGAAGAGATGATCTGATTACATTCGCGTCATGGGAAAGTCAGGGCCGGGGATTCATTGGAGCGGCATTGTGCTCCGCGCCGCTGATGCGCACCTACCGAGGGGAGAGATACTTTCGAATTAATTTAATTTCCACGCATGGAGACACGCATGGCGCTCGTTGCGCTGCTCTTATTCGCATTCCTCCCGGAAAAACGAAATCCCTTGATTAACAAAGCGCTAATGGAATCCCGGAATCACTTTAACCGCCCGACCGAAAATTACTCGATTTGCGGGCGTCCTCGATTTTTTTTTGCCGGGGAAGAATTTGACCGTGCATTGCTTTCTCGAGGCTGGATGAAAAATTTTGTAGCGGTTTTTGGTTCTTTTTTTATGGATAGGGAAAAGTGAAAATTTTGGGAATGAAATCCTGGGATGAATGCTTTAAGTTTCAAATCGGAATTTGAGCTGTGAAGTATTGGGAGTACAAATTAGTTCGGTCCGTTTTCAAAAGGTGGCTCTGGCTGTTACGAATATTTAATAGTAACATCTGATGTCGGTTGTTTCAGAGAGGTTAGACATCTGTCAATAATATTCAGTTTATATCGCTTGGAGTTTCATAAAAAAACCTTGTTTTTCACTGTGCCAAATATGTCCAATTTTGTGTTAACTAAGCAGCATTTGCGGGAGGTTTTAGTTTTTTGTTTTAATTGGAAGAAAAGTGCAGCTGATGCCCATCAAATGCTTGTGGAAGTTTATGGTGACAATGCTCCAATTGATAAATCATGTCAGGAATGGTTTCGATCTTTCAAGAATGGAGATTTCAGCGTTGAAGACAAGCCTCGCTCTGGACAGCCAAAAAAATTCGAAGACAAAGAGATAGAGGTATTACTCGATGAAGATCCGAGTCAAACGCAAGAAGAGCTTGCAGAAGCATTGGGAGTGACTCAACAAGCAGTTTCCGTACGAGTAAAATCCATGGGAATGATTCAAAAGCAAGGGAATTGGATGCCTTATGAACTGAAACCGAGAGACATTGAAAGGCGATTTTTCACTTGCGAACAGCTGATTCAAAGGTAACAAAGAAAGGGTTTTTTACATAGAATTGTTACTGGATATGAAAAATGGATATTCCATGACAACCCCAAGAAGAAAAGATACTATGCTATGCCCGGTCAATCGTTGCCATCGACCTCAACATCAACACCAAAGCCGAATATTCATGGTTCGAAGATCATGTTGTGTATCTGGTGGGACCAAAAGGGTGTTGTGTACTATGAGCTGCTACAACCTGGCGATACCATAACGGGCGATCGGTATAGGCTGCAACTGATTCGTTCGAGCCGTGCATTACGAGAAAAACGGCCGGAATACAAGCAAAGACATGACAAAGTTATTTTTCTGCATGACAACCCTCGGCCTTATGTCGCAAAAGTCGTGAAAAAATATCTGGAAACGCTTAAGTGGGATATTTTCCCGCACCCGCCGTATTCTCCGGACATTGCTCCTTCTGATTACTGGTTGTTCCGACGGATGCAGCACGATCTGGCAGGACATCGGTTCACTTCTTCCGCAGAAAT
>JAPYZK010007304.1:0-12729 GCA_030522785.1 Platygaster equestris
TATGAAAAAATTTTATAAGGTTCTACTAAAAACTAGAATCACTTGGGATTCGATTCAATTTTATTATTGTTCCAAAGATACGTCTATTTAGACTGCAATAATGACCCATTTAGTACACTAGTTGAATAATATAGAATTCATAATTTTATGTGTTTCTAGCTTATTTCTGAGTAATATTTGAATGTCATGATGGATTGATGGATGGCTCTGAAAATTCATTAACCCTTTCGTCTTTCTTTTCCTTGTGAATAACGAGAATTTGCTTGTTTATGTTTCCAGGTGGAAAATGGAGGTCCGAACGGAACGTCCTCGGACTGCCGGACGTATCGCTCCGACAGGACGGATAACGCCCAGCATCCACCAAGGCAGAAGTGGCGGCCGGCGTAAAGCGATACCAGTACCGCCGCCGCGAGTTCCCACACCTATGCCAACTGTCAACAATAATCAACAAAGGTTGGTGTCGATTGAAAAATTTCTCTTAGTTTGCGTAAGCTCTTTACACCACAAGGTAAAAAATGCATGTATCCGGGGGAGAACAAAAGATACAGGAAAAGATATCCCCGAAAAAATTTTTGTTTTTGGAAATGTATTTTTTGAAACCATATTCTGAGATCCCTTAACCTTTGACGTGCATGAATAATAAAAAAATTCTGTCACTGTGCATGAAACGATCATTTTCGTTTCATAGAATGAACAGGAACATTTTTTGATGACGCGGGCGTTGAATAAAAAGTTTGGTCGACGTCGTTCGTTCTCCCAGGAGTGATGACTGTATTTATCTGGTCCAGCACCAACGGAATAAGTTATTTTGTCGCACTTACGTGAAAGTAGACTGTGCTGAAAAATGTAAGACCTTTCTCGCCTTACTTTTATTATTGAGAAGATGTGTGATGAGGGAAGAGGACTTTGAGGTACTATGTGGGGTATTGAAAGTTTTATCGAATCACTTCGTAGTTTGAAGTTTCCTGTATTGAATTAAATTTGACCTTGTTTGGAATTCTTTCTTTGGATCCTTGTTAGGGGTTTTTGGATCTTCGAAAAGTATTCTGAAGTATTGTGAATGTACGACAGTTTGGTTGTCCTTAGTGATTCTAGTTTTTATAAAAACATTATGAAAAATTTTAATGAACATTTTCATACGGTCGGTTTTAGAGAAGTTTTATGAAATTTGCATTTTTTATGTAGTGGTTTTATATAAGTTTTATGAAAAAATTTTTTTTATAAAATTCTTCTTTTGGAATTCTTAAAAATAGGAAAAAAAATTTCTAACCTTTTAATTTGAGTTGAAGAATTGTCAAAAATTTTGCCTATTTTTATCAAATCTACTATCACTGGGGGTGTTTGGTCATATTCTTCCATGCAATTAATTCTCCAACGTCAGAAGATATTGTAAAGTCGAAAATTGCAAGAAACATTCAGAACTAATTTTTCATGCTGTCTTACCATAGATCTGATACAGCGGTCAAGGTTTTAATTTTCACCCCCTTCAAAAATTCCTCCAATACAAAAAATTCCACTCAACCGTCCCGGACGTCCATTCATTCGAATCTTCGATCAAACTCTTTGAAACCGTGAAAATCGAAAAAATGTTCAATCCCGGGTATCAAATGATGGAATCACTGCCACGAAATTCGCGCGATAATACGTACGTACGTACGTGCCGCGTAATGAGCCCATGCGGGCTGGACTTTGATACAAAGGATTTGTCTGCTTCGTAAAATTCGCGCATCATCGCGCTATTTGCATTTCGGCCATCTCAATTTCTACTTGCATTGACCCTAATGAACCCGGGCCTGCATCTCCGTGCCAACAAGGTACAAGAGCACACGTATGGACCTTGCTCATTATCCCGCGTAGCACGAAGAAAAAAACATCGCAACACGTGTTCGCCCCGAGTCCCTTCAATTTCGGGTAATGAAGATGAATCTGTTTCAATGAATTGTTTTGTTTGATATGGAAGGAAAAGAGAATATAGTATAAGGGTAGGTAGAGTCAGATTTTTGGATTCTTCTCTCAAATTGATAAAATGAATGTAATAGGGACTTGAAACACTCGATTAGTGAAGTTTTTACTTCGGGGACAGTTATTAATTTGTGAGAGATGATATTAACTTAGAGAACAAATTTAGTTCATCTGCGAAACCGAAACGAAAAGTAGACTATAAAAAATGGAAAAATCAGTCATACAACTATCGAAGTGGAAAATCGGAAAATTTATAAAATCTACGCAATATAAGTCAAATACTTTACGAACGTTTTATGATTAATCGATTCGAATATTTAAGTTGGACGGATCTGAGAACTTAATTCAACAATTTACAGAGGACGGAAAAATTTATATAGTAAAGAATGTATGTATCAAGTATGTACATCTACAGCTTTGTAAAATTTGATAGTCGATTTTTCTAGATAGATAACACATTGTTAGGATATTGAAAAAAAATCAGTGAGTACCCGGCACTCACGTTTGATGTGTAAAAATCTTGTGCACGCTATGTCTTAATCTTCTAGCATCTTCTGAAATTTTCTAGAACCTTCCAGAACTATTGAGAATATTCTAGAACCACGCAGAACCTTCTTGAACTTTCTGAAACCATTTAGAACATTTCAAAACCTTCTGCAACCTTCTGGAATCTTACAGAACCTTCTGGAAACTTCGAGAATCTTTGAGAAAGTTCTAAAGTATTCATGATCCCTCTTATATCTTCTGCAACATTCCAAAACTTTTCAGGACCTTATAGAACTATTCATAACCTTTTAGAACTATTTAGAACCTTTGAAAAACTTTCACTGTCTTTTGAAACCTTGCAGAACCTTGCAGAACCTTTTAGAACTATTAATAACCCTTCAGAACTATTTATAACATTTTACAACATTCCAGAATAAGCTTGTAAAACATTCCAAACCCTTCTACAGTCTTCCAGAACCATCTAGAATATTATAGAATCTTCAAATACAGTTTAGAACATTCTAATACCTTAAAAAACTTTCTAGAACCTTTTAGAACGTTCCAAAATCTGCCACAATCTACTGGCACCTTACAGAACCTTCCAAAACCTACAAGAACCTTCTAGAATTTCATAGAATATGACCCAGAACATTTCAGAACATTGTAAAACATTCACTAACCTTCTACTATCTTCTGAAACCTTCCAGAACCTTTTAAGAACCTTCTAGAACTATTTATAACCCTTAAGAACTATTTATAATATTCTACAACACTCCAGAGCAAGTTTGTAAAACATTCCAAAACGTTCTACAACTTTCCAGAACCTTCTAGCATATTCTGGAATCTTGAAATAACTTCTAGAACATACTAGAACCTTCAAGAACTTTCTAGAATTTTTTAGAACCTTCCTGAAAATTTTAGAAACTTCTAGCGATCGATGCTATGCGTGGATTTCTGTAAGATCGCCTTTACTCTTACGCCTTACACCTTACACGTCTTACGCGCCGCGAGCCCATACTGGCCTATACCAGGAGCGAAATTAAAGATGTTTATACATCAAAAAGAAGATAAAAATTCATGAAACCCATGAAATTTCCTCATTTCACTCATTTCCACATGAAATTCATGTGGAAAATTTCCAAACAACCATGCAAGAAATGGCTTAAATCTCTAACAATACCTTCATAAAGTGAAAGTATTTAAAGAAAAAATTTTTTATAGCAGATTCTCGACAATTGCAATTAATCAGGAAATCGACAGAGCATTTCTCGATCTAATCGAGATAAGAGGCAGCAAATGTAATGAATGCTAATCGAGATAAGAGGCAGCAAATGTAATGAATGCCACTTAAACGTGATTGAAACGCAAGCCAATCGAGTGTTTTTCATCAGAGCCGAGATCGTGATTCCACCGGTTTCATTGAACTACAAGTTGTATTGGATAAACTAATTGGAGCAGTAAAATCCTTTACACTTGAACCAAACGTTTCGAATGATGCAAAAACATTCAATCTCGAAATTGTTTCAAATCGAAAACACGAAAGAATGGCCGTATTACAAAATCGTTTCTGAAAGTCTCATCAATGATCAAAGAAACCAAATGTTATCATTTTCTGTCCCTGATACTTCACTTCATAAAATTATTGTTCTTTGTAAAATAATTTCAGATGATGTAAGCCGCAAGTCATACGACATTGGAATTATCATTCGTGCGCAATGATAACAGTAGCAATAATTTACTTCGAACGAAGCAGTTTTTTCGCGTTATTTATTGCGACAATCCAATAAAGTCTTCGGTCTTTTCTGCCCACGCATCACAATGTTCTGCCGACGCGTATTAAATCCGTGCATTCGATAAATTACCCGGATGCATTTGTTCCAATGAAATGTGACCACTATGGTTATTATTTTCGTATGTGAAAAATCATTGACGATCGGAAAAAATTGCAGTGGGTGTAAAAAATTTCGTGAAATATTGTTATTCAGGATGTAAACTTTTTTTTCTTCCCCCTTGCTAACAAATTCGACGGTGCGTTTTTGATCGCTCAGTATTTAACAACTCCGAAGAGTCTAATTAGCGCGTTCATAGGCGAGCAAATAACTGATGTTCTTTGCAGTTCAGAAAGCGCATCAACATAGCATTTGTTAGTCATCGGGCGAGAGATCAAAGGCGTCGCTTTGTCAATTTCGAGGATCTTTTATTTTTTCGATTCCCTTTCAATTTGCGCAGAAATCGATGAGTGGCAAGGTCTGATTGCAGGGGAATTTTTTTTTATTTTCATTTGAAGACACGCTCGAACGATTTTACATAATGATGGTATCAAGCACGTAGCCAGGGAGGGGGGTGTGGGGGCTGAAGCCCTCCCCGAAATTCTGGAAAATTCGAAAAATCTAGCACGGTGTTGAAAAAAGTATTTTGGAAAAAATAGCTAAAAAATACTGATTTTCGCAAGTGTTGAAATTTTTTAGAAACTTGATAATTTTTAGGATTTTCAACATTTTCAAGATTTTCAAAAATTTTTGAAATTTGAGAGTTTTGAGGATTTCGAGAATTTTAGATGTTTTCGGAAGTTTGAAAATTTCACAATTTCAAAAAGTTTGGACATTTCGGAGTTGTAAAAAAGTTTTCGAATAATGAAACTGCATAATATTTTTATAATTCTTGAAATGACGAAATTTTACGAATTCCTAACATTTCGAGAAACTTAATAATTTGGGTTATTTCTAACATTATAAGATTTTTAAAAATTTTGAGAATGTTCAAAAATTGAAGTGTTTTGAGTGTTTCGGAAATTATTGGAGTTCTGAAAATTTCAAGAATCTCAAAATTTTCGATACTTTTGGAGATTTGTGAAAGTTTCAAGCATTCTGGAAATTAAAAATTTTTTTATAATATTATTCTTTGCATTAATACAATTTTACGTATTCTTCACATTTCGGGAATTTCAGATGTTTTTGTAAGCTTAAAAATTTCGAAATTTCGAAAATTTTAAAAATTTCGAAGTTCTAAGAAAGTAATAAAATTCTAAAACTGCATAATATTTCCGTAATTATTCTTGAAGTTACGGACATTTGTCGAATTAGAGAAACTGAATAATTTAGGTTATTTCTCACATTATAAGATTTTCAACAATTTTGAGAATTTTTGAAAATTGAAGTATTTTAAGTGTTTCGGAAATTATTGGAGTTCTGAAATTTTCAAAAATCTCAAAATTTTCGTTCATCTCGGAGATTCGTGAAAATTTCAAGCATCCTGGAAATTGAAAATTTTTTTATAATATTATTCTTTACATTAATAAAATTTTACGTATTCTTCACATTTCGGGAATTTTATATGTTTTTGGAAGTTTGAAAATTTCGAAGTTCTAAAAAAGTAATCAAATTCTAAAACTGCATAATATTTTCATAATTCTTGAAATTACGGAAATTTTTCTAATTCTTAACAATTCGAGAAACTTAATAATTTGGGATATTTCTAACATTTCAAGATTTTTAAAAATTTTGAGAATTTTCAAAAATTGAGGTATTCTAAGAGTTTCGGAAATTATTGGAATTATGAAAACTTCAAGAATTTCAAAATTTTCGTAAATTGCAGAGATTTGTAAGTTTCAAGAATTATGGAAATTTACAATATTTTTATTATTCTTGGAATTATTAAAATTTTACGTATTCTTCACATTTCGAGAAATTTGATTATTTGGAACATTTTAAGATTTTTTATAATTTAGAGAATTTTGAAAGTTTTTAGTATTTTTATACAATAGTTCTAAAAATTTTATAAATTCCAGAGATTTAAAAAAGTTCTGAAAATTCCGAGAATTAAGGCAATTTCGATGATACTGAAATTTGTGAAATTTCACGAATTTCCAAAATTTCGAGAAACTCGTTTAGTTAGAACATTTTCATTATATCCAAAGATTTTCGACTATTTTGATGAATTTCGAAGTTCAGCGGATTTTTAAGATTTTCAAACTTTTTGGAATTTTCAAAATTTTCAGAATTGCGAAAATTTTCATGATTTTAGAGATTTAAAGTAGTTCCGAACATTCTGAAAATTCACAATACTTCGATAATTATTGGAATTCAGAAAATTTTACGAATTTATGAAACTTTGAAAAACTTGAATTATTTGGACTTTTTGAGTATTTCAGCATTCTCAAAAATTTCGCAAATTTTCAAAGTTCAGAGTATTTCGAGAATTCCAAAAGTCTAAAGAATTTTGACAATTTAAAGAATTTCAAAAATTTTGGAAATTTTAGAGATTTGAAAGAAATCAGAAAGTTCCTCAAATTCTGAGAATTCATGGAATTTTTATAATTCCTCAATCAAACTTGACTTTACAAACTTGTTGAATGAATTTCGAGTAAAAATCACCTTACCCCCCTCTGAACGAATTTTCTGGTTAGGTTAGGTTAGGTGAGGTTAGGTTAGGTTGAAATTATGAAATTATGAAATTATCAATGAAAATATCACTGGAAATCTGAAAAAAGTGGAGTTAAAAAAAATGTGAACGATGAATTCTTGTACTATCTTGGATTAGAGAATCGTTCGCATTTTTAATATCGAATTAAATCTCTATTTATAATAGATAGACGTATCATAATTTATTAATAATTTATTGAATTAATTGATTGAATAATTATTCAATCATTGTATGTATTTCACATTGATAATAGATAGACATATTGATATCTATCGAAATGTCATAGATATCCATAGATATCGCATAGATCGAGCAATTGCAGTATTGCAGAGTGATACACTCGTATAACTCGACGGAAATCTAAAATAAGACAATCGAAATCACAGCTCATCATACATTTATATTTTGAGACGAAAATGAGTCGATGTTTGCTGTGAAACGCAACCGGCGTTATTGGGAATTGGAGGGATAATTTACTGGGGAAGTTGGGTGATTTAGCTTTGGTCGGAGTACGGGGCTCAAATATCTTTCATGTGCCTACCGCACACTGACTCTCGCAAATATCCCGGGCGATTTAATGAGGCGGATTTCACGGGCATGGATTCGGACAGAAAGCAGGCTGTGGGAATGCGCTAAGCCGATCAGGTTAAGAATAGCAAGATTTGCGGGACGCAAAAATCATGCAATATTTTTCGGATTTGTTCATTATTTATACGTTAAATCACTACTGCGGAGACATAATGTTACCTTAATCATGTTATCTGATAAGAAGATAAGATCCGTAACTGATCTAACTGGGGGGAGGGGGGGGGGTAACAGTGGTCAGCCCCCTTTCTATCATACATCGATTTTTTTCTTCAGTCGCTGACCGTTTTTGAGCATCGTCAGAAATTTATAAAATTGCGGAACAATTATTCCGAACATTCCGTCATTACCGAAAGTTTGTATCAGTTTATGTATTTTTTTCCTGTTTCGTAAAATTTTATAGAGTTTATGAATAGTTTAGAAAATTTTTGTAGCAGAAAAATTCGTACGGTTGTTAAAAAGTCGATCGCGAAATCCAATGATTTATGCATGATCTCTCATACTTTGAATGAGTTTATTGAAAAGTTTTGGTATGTAAATGTGAATGATATAAACAGATAGAAAATCAGAAGCCGAATTTATGTGCATCTGAAGATCAGGAAGTTTCGAGCTGGGATTTTTACCCGTGAAGTTGAGCGAAGGAAATTTGTGCTTTTATCTACGGACGCGCTATCCACAATCCGGTTTAGGGCGTCGCGACGCTCAGAGTTCACGGCGTCGTCGTTCGTTGGCGCCACTTTACATTAAGGGTAGTTTTGGAGAAAGAAAATTGTAGCATGGAAATTCAAAACCTGATAAGTGCTATTTCGATAAGGGTCATTTTTGTATTTGAATTGGTCAAAAATTGACCCTTATTGAAATGGCACTTATCAGGTTTTGAATTTCCATGCTACAATTCACTGAGTTACGAATATTAGGAAATATAAGGAAATAGTTTAGGTAAACGATAATGTTCGATATATTTCTTTTCACGCCTTTTTCTTCTCGTTTTTCGACTTTTTTATCATCGCGCGAATATTTTTAGGATGGAACAATGTTAAATCAACAATATTGTCCCGAAAATTTGACAAAAAATTCGAAAAATGGAAGCAGTCACATCTGTGACTAAAATAAATGTTTAAACCCAAATTTGAGATGTTCCTGAATATTTGGATCATTTGAAAAAATTGCAAACAAAATTTACATTACCTTCTTTTCCTGTTTGGAGTAATTAGTACTCTGTAATCTTCAAAAATATGATGTTGCTAAGCTAGGTAAACAGATACAAGCATCGAGATTCTTCATTGCTATCGTAAAAACACGCTTGCAGCGGGATTTCTCGTTTGATTCGCCATGATGTCTGCAGTCCAAGAAAACAAGACTCGGAATAGTCTGACTTTATTACATACTCCCCACTTTTCGCCACATCCTTTATTGAGCAATATCTTTTGAATACCACCAGTTTCCCAATGCATTGCAAGAAAGTGATTTACATTTTGACTTATTCCTTTTCATTGACTTTTGATGTTGCTATTTAGCTGCTTTTGTGAAAAATTTTCTAAAAGTACATTTTCTCGTGTTTCACAATATTTTATTTTTACATCACAAAATAAGTCATAATATCATTGTAACATTTGTTTTTTTTGTACATTAAACAACCGTTCCACTTGTAATGCCAAAATAATTCACTTACATGTATGTAAAGAATACGACAGTAACCGAATTCCATTACACAACACGTATCACAGTACAACACACGAACATTGATCATCGTCAAGTCGACATTGATTAATTGGACGTATAGTTCAATGAGCGTGCACATTGAGACACAATATACTCCAACGCTTCAGTGATTGCAGGTTCCGCGAGTAGAAGACTCTAAAACTAAAGAACTTGAATATTACATCTTTTTTACCAAATCTTGAGTTATGAATAAATAATTCGAATAGATGCAAAAATTTACAACCGAACTCATGTCTATTTCGTTCGTCATTACCGTAATTAAAATCATGTTCTTTTTCGAGATAAAATTTCAGTTCGTCTCGAAAATTGACCGCAGTAACTAATTAGAAAATTTTCAATCGAAAATTTAAGATGAAACAGTATAGATAATACTGATCGTTATTGGACATTCTGATGAACGAAGGGCGTGTAATTATTTGGCTTCCATTAAATTTTCGTGACTTGATTAAATTTGATAACGTTCTTGTAACGAGAATAAATCGATACATCTTGTGCATCTTGAGGGTTCGGCTTGAATTTCATCGTGACTTCGATCTCGTTTCTCTTAGCAGTTTTCGAGAGAGGGTAACCACTTCTTTCCACTTGGCGTACGCGATGATTATCACTTTCGTTGGTTTTCGGGAATTTTCAAGTTCCCTCCTGTTTTCCTACCTTTCTTCGGTTCCAGTTTCCAACTTCTGTGGACTTGGAGTTTCTTTAATTCATGAAACCAAAAGGTGCATATAATTATAATGCTCGTTATTCCAATTTTTTCTCAGATTTGTCAGACTTCTGTAGGTGATTATCACACGTTGAAGTAATTATTATTCCATTTCATTACATCAACGATTTCACCTCAGCACCCCCTGCTTTTAGTTCTAGATGGTAAAAAATCTTTATTAGAACATTGCGCTCTGTTAGTGATTCACTAGACATATCTGGTGATTATCAAAGTTATCTTGAACGATTCGTAGTATCTTTCCTCATTAGTGTTAATTAAATCAATGTTCGGTAACTCCTACGTTGAAGTTTCATCTTCTCTCGACTTGTTCCAGCGTGTAGCGATTTTTTCCGATTTAATTGCTTCGATTCTGTTCTAATTAAAGGAAATCGATGTCAGGATTATGAAGTAAAAGATTGAAATTATGAACATTAAATCGAATAAACATACAACATCATTATTTTTTGGATTCTATAACTGATCTTATGATTCTGTGATCGGATTCAATAATTGATCTGATCTCCGGATGAAATTAAATCTGAATGAACAAGTTCAACTCCAGTAATCCGAATGATGAAAGAAATTCACGATGCAGATTGTTGTACGTGCACGAAAACATACGTCCGTAACGACACTAAATTACTATTACTACGCGCGTATCTTTCGAATGTCGAGACGAATGAAGTGGAAGATAATGCGAACGGTAAATGCGCCCAGAAGAGTTTCATCTCCGAATGGGATTCGTAGCATGCGCACAACAGCGAGTTTCCTTTTGTATATCATGATTCTCGCTGTGCAGATACCTGCATAAGTGAAGGGGCGTGTTCTGTTTAAGAGTAAAAAGATCTCGTGCCATGAATGTGAGACACTGCGTTTATCTGTGATAACTACGTGAGTTGAGCCCTGAGGTCAAGTGGTATTATGTGAAGCGTTTGATAGAGATGTTTGTGAAAAAATAGAGTCATTCATCATTTTGTTTCAGAAGTATCACAATCAGTTGATTCCGTTGTTGCAGTATCATTATTATTCCCACATTATTGGACTCGGATTCTTTTACATTTTTGAAATATGAGCTTCCTTTGTAACCCCTACATTTTTAATTTGTTATTGAACGAATTCAAGAATCGAAGATTGTAAGCAGGTGAAAATATTTGATAACTATTGACATCATTGACGATGAAATAATCGATTATCAAAAGAACAGTATCTTGTGCGACTAGTGGGAAAAGGAGAAGATTCCATCAGCGGGAAATTGCTGCACGAGCGTAGCGAGTGCAGTAACACGCGAGTGGAATATATTCTCCGTCGACCAATAGTCGCACATAATACTTTATTCAACAACCGCGAGGAATATGTGATTTTGGGGCCCGCTTAGAAGAGACGAAACAATGGATTACCTGATTGATTGACGCAACAATCGCTCTTAGAGCTTTGATACGTACTTTGTGGAGTTAAAAACTAATTATCCCTTTCGTTGCTTCGATTTTCATCGGGATTGATTATGACTGTATTCGACACTTTTGTAAACAACAACAAAAACATTGCATTGTAAACAACAACAAAAACATTGCAGCAATACGCACGGATAATGTTTCCATTATCCGTGCGTAAACGGTCACTAAACTGAGCGTGAGTGAGTAAATAGTTATAGGTCGTTAAGATGAGCGTGGACGAACAGCTTATTCGCCCACTAGTGGGCGAACGAGTTCATAAATCGCATGCCATACGTCAACAATCAGGTAATCCATTATTTCGTCCACTCTCAGCAGGGCCCCGGGGTTACATATTCCTCGCGGAATAAAACACTTTGATTGGTGGGCTGTGAGACGATTAATTATTATACCAAAGATTCTGAATACTTTGATATGCTTTTTCAACTGCATATTTCCCAAAAATTTCCTTCATCTGTCGAGTGACGTATTTCTGGGCATTGCTCTTTCATGACAACAGTTCATTCCAACACCAAAATCTTTCCTCCACTTCGCTCAGCTTCCGTTTTATGTCGGATCCGTGTCCGTTCCGTTCCGCATAGCGCTCGTTGCTTGAAGAGACACGGCTCGTTGGCTCCATTGTGCTCATAATCCACGTGGAGCTTTCGGGTACTTACTCCTTTTCTTGGTCCCTCTTCGGACAAGCTTCGAAAACGTTTGTCCTTGCATGCTTTTCTCATGGCTTCTTTCGTGTAAGAAGATCCTCGAAAACGTTCACTTCCAGATTTGATCTCTTTCGAATTTTTTTCTGCAGGAAATAGATTGCCTGAAACCTCTAGATGTCATGAAGCTAAGTCCTACGCGGATTGTCAGTTATAGGCCAATTCTATGGATTCATGGAGTCTATGTTAGGAATGAATCTACTATTTTTCGTCAATAAATGAAAATAATATTCATCTATGCACATCTGTATTGTAATATGATATGATGTGATATGTAATATAGTGTTATATAATGTATGCAACTGGAACCACTTGTTCTCATACAGAGTTTGTCTTTGTCTACCACTTGTGTGTATGCGTTGCATAAGGTAGACCTTCATAAACTGGGAGTATGCTTAGCAGGACGTACGCACTTTAATTTCCGGAATAACGCAATGAGGCTTCTTGGCACTTAGGGTAGATAAATGACCAAGATTACCACGCTACTTAGATAATTAAAGCGTCGAATGATAGTAGAACACCTCAATTCTGGAATTTATGACTCTATTTTTCTTTATACTGGAAACATAAAACGACTCAAAAATAAATACTCGACCAGCGGGAAACGTGGCAAGTATTTCTGGACTTCCTTTAAAGCGAATCGGACATCGCATTTCGACAATTTATTTGTTTTTAATCATTTCATTTGTTCCTGAAAACT
>JAPYZK010007306.1:0-13225 GCA_030522785.1 Platygaster equestris
ACTCATTGCTCCCACGTGTTGGTGTATTTCTCCCACACTATAAGTCAACAACCAGGTAATTCATTATTTCTCCCACTCTCATCAGGGCTTCAAAATTACATATTCCTAGCTGGCGTTAAATGAACGATTATTTTCTCATCTCGCTAAAGTTATCAGATACATGCTACCAAAACGTTTTTTATTTGATTTAAGCAATTATTTCTGAACAATAAACAAAGTTCTACGTCAAAAATATTCATTAAAATGCCTTCTTACGATGAACATCGTATTTTCTCTCCAACTAGGACCACCTTAGAACCCTATGACACAGAACTCATGGCCAAGGAATTCCTACTTCAGTTTTCCGGCCAAGCCTTCACCGTGGGCCAACAGTTGGCATTCCAGTTTCAGGACAAAAAAATGTTGGGCCTCGTGGTGCGAAATCTCGAGGCCGCCGATATTTCCGCGATCCGGGCTGGCCAGGACGCGAAACCGAAAAAAACGAAACTGGGACGGTGCCTCGGGGATACGACTGTGATTTTTGAAAAAGCCCCGAATTCGAGTCTGAACTTGACTGGAGCCGCGAAAGGCAAAGTCGTGCGTCAGTCGATTTTGAATCCCGACTGGGACTTTCAAAAAATGGGCATCGGCGGTTTGGACACGGAGTTCAGCGCCATTTTCAGGCGGGCTTTTGCTTCGAGAGTTTTCCCGCCGGACATTGTGATTCAGCTGGGAATCAAGCACGTGAAGGGGATTTTGTTGTTTGGCCCGCCGGGGACGGGAAAAACTTTGATGGCGAGGCAGATCGGGACGATGCTGAATTCGAGGGAACCCAAAATCGTGAACGGGCCTCAGATTTTGGACAAATACGTGGGGGAAAGTGAGGCCAATGTTCGAAGGCTCTTCGCGGATGCGGAAGAAGAGGAAAAAAGGGTTCGTGTGGAATTTGAATTCTATTGATGACATGTTTTTCGTGAAACAGAAACAACTTTAACTTACATGTCGATGTGTGTTTGAAATGAGTTATTATCAGACTCTCCAATTTCTTTCAGTTTATAATGTTCGGTCATCTGATTTCGTGAATACTTGACTGATATTAATGAAACATATTTCATGTTTGTGTGATGTTCAATTTTTTTGCATAATTCTAAAATTCTCGAACATTTCAGAGATTTGTAAAAGTTACCAAAATTTTGGAAATTTACAATATTTTCATAATTCTTGAAATTACAAAAATTTTATGAATTCTTCACATTTGGAGAAACTTGATAATTTGAAACATTTCAACATTTTCAAGAATTTTGAGAATTTTAAAAGTTTCTAGTATTTCCAGTTTTCTGAATTCCAAAAATTTTAGAAATTTCAGGGATTTAAAACGGTGTTGAAAATCTAGCGAATTTTGAAAATTTCAAAAATTGAGGGTGCGCATACAACAAGGGCATAGACGCCTGACCTGTTCCTTCCCGTAGGCCGAGCGGAGGGGAGACGTGATCTATTAATATAGCCCAAGAAGGTTTTGTGATAGGTAAGAAGGAGTAGATAACAGACGAATGTCAGGAAGAAGCCATCTCTGAATGGCCAAATTTTGTTTTTTGGTCTATTAATAGATCGCGTCTTCCCTCCACTCGGCTTACTGGAAGGAAGAGATCAGGCGTCTATGCCCTTACTGCATGCACACCCTTAATTTTGGAAATTTCCGACATTTTAAAAAGTGACGAAAATTCTGAGAATTCAAGAAATTGTCATAAATCCATAATAAAACTTTACTTTTTGGATTTGTTGAATTAATTTCGAGTAAAAATCACGTCAGCCCCTCCCCCTCTCCCTCCTCCCGCGACCCCCGAACGAAATTTCTGGCTACGTCCTTGCGAAAAATGAATGTCTGATATATAGATCGGGTGAAAATACGATTTGCAATCTACGAATGATTGAATATTGCATTTATTGGTGAAATTTTTGTAGCTTGGTCCAAACAGTGGATTACACATCATTATTTTCGACGAAATCGATGCAATTTGCAAAGCCAGAGGAAGCGTCGGAGGAAATACGGGAGTGCACGACACCGTGGTCAACCAACTTCTGGCTAAAATTGATGGCGTTGAACAACTGAATAATATTCTAGTTATTGGCATGACTAATAGGCGAGACATGATTGACGAAGCGTTGCTGCGACCTGGTCGATTAGAGGTACGCATTAATGCATTAAATGCATTATTGAAGAATTTACTCTTGAATATATATGTGGCGTTAACAGAAGAAACCGACCTAGCAGCCCCTCGCGCAATATTGGAAAAACGCAAGTAAAGAAAATATTAACCCAACAGTCTAAGCGTAGGTGAGCGCTGATAGCGCTCACCTACCACTGATCTTCAATTATCATTGATATCCATCAACTTCCATCGACCCCCATCAGTTCCTATCAATTTCTACCGATTCTCATCAGTTCCCATCAGTTCATACAAATTTCAATCTATTTCTATTCTCCCATTGATTCACATCAATAAACATTGATTTTCATATATTTCTATAAATTTCTAATCATTCCTATTGATTCCCATTGATCCAAATCGATTTCCATCAATTATCAGATTCCATTCATTTCCGTCAATTCCCAATGATTTCCCGTTCATTCCTATTGGTTCTTAATAATTACTGTACACTTTGGATAAAACGTTCGAACGAACGTCCAGAGGGATTCATTAGTCGAAATTCCTTACTTGGTCGAAATAGTTTTTTAGATGAAAATACATGAAAATCTAACCGAAGATTGGCGCTCGAAGCTCTCTAGTTATTATTATAAACCCTATTAATTATCAATCGCATATCGAACTGTGCTGAAAAGTGTCGAAAAAGAAACGTCAAATTCATAATTTGGCCCCCTCACAGAAAACAGCATTGCCACGGGCCTGTAATAATATCGGGTGTAGGTCCAATTTTATTGACCAATACAAGTTTTTTATCGTATGGTAAAGATGTGCTGATGTGGTGACAATTTTCAGGTCCAAATGGAAATTAGCCTTCCGGACGAAACAGGCCGACTGCAAATCTTGAACATTCACACGTCGCGAATGCGCGATTACAAAAAAATCGACCCCGACGTTGATTTGAAGGAACTCGCCACACGTACGAAAAATTTCAGCGGCGCTGAACTGGAAGGTCTCGTTAGGGCCGCGCAAAGTACGGCCATGAATAAGTTGATCAAAGCCTCCAGCAAAGTCGAAGTAGATCCTTCGGCTATGGAGAAACTTTGTATCGCTCGACAAGACTTTTTGCTCGCTTTGGAAAATGACGTCAAGCCGGTAAATAATTGTATTCGTAAATTTAGAAAATTCCGGGATTTCTATGTGATCAAGTGAAAATGTCTAAATTTCTGCACTGAAATTCGGAAATTTTGAAAATTAGAACGTTCGAGTTCAAAATTGAGTAAATTCGTGAGGTGTTCAAATGAAGAAATAGCAATTTTTCGAATCATGAATTATAGTATCAAAAAAGGAAGAAAAATTATGCGAAAAATGTGTAGCTGAGTGTGAATGACTAATGGCAACTTTATGTGAAGAATACATTTCCATCGAAATAAGATAAATTGCAGTATATTTCGCTATCAGTGTAGAGTAAATTTGTATTTTGATGCTGATTAGCGCAAAATGAAATTAAATTTTTCCAGGCCTTCGGCACGAGCGCAGAAACTCTGGAGCGTTTGTTAACTCGGGGAATCATCAATTGGGGCCAGCCAGTTGCAGATATTCTTGCTGATGGAAGTTTGTACGTAGAGCAGGCCCAAAAAACGGAAGGTTCTGGGCTCGTTTCCGTTTTGCTGGAAGGACCTCCCAACAGCGGCAAAACTTCACTGGCCGCCCAAATCGCTAAAAACTCCGATTTTCCTTTCGTCAAAGTGTGCACGCCCGAAGATATGGTTGGATTCACGGAACAAGCGAAATGCCTTTCCATACGAAAGGTATGCTTCAAACAAAAAATTGTTTTATTCAACGCCCGCGAGGAATATGTAATTTCGGGGCCCTGCTGAGAGTGGAAGAAATAATGAATCCCCGAAAAAAACTTAAAAAAAATAAAAAAAGGAACTAAAAAATCCTAAAATATATCAGAATTCTTCAAGATGCTTGAAAATTTTGAAATTCAATAAAATCGAAAATTTCAGCTTTTATGAACTTTGAAATTAGTAAAAACTTTTTTAACTTCGGAAATTCCAAAATTTCATAAGCTAAAAACTTCAAGATTTTTCGAAATTCTCCAAAACTTGAAAACTCATCGAAATTCCCTAAACTTCATAATTTCCAATTTCTCTGAAATTTTGCGAAAAATAATGTTTGCACCTTGGACCCGAGGCGTGTTTTTCGGGCCTCAAGTCCTTGATACAAAAATATCTAATAAAAAATTCTTTCTAGGTTTTCGACGATGCATACAGATCACAACTCAGTTGTGTGTTGGTTGATAATATCGAACGTTTGTTGGATTATGGACCAATCGGTCCAAGATATTCCAACCTGACCTTACAAGCTCTGATGGTTCTTTTGACAAAACAGCCTCCAAAAAATCGAAAGTTGTTGGTACTTTGTACTACGAGTGAAAGGTGTGTAGAACAAGCACAAACTTCAATTAACTCAAGTATCGTGGATAAATCCAACTTGCAACGTGAACTGATTTTTTCAGGCAACTTTTAGAGGAACTTAAATTGCTCCCAGCGTTCAGTACAACGTTACACGTTCCGAATCTTTCAACGCCCGATCATTTGTTAGCTGCTCTCGATGAAATTGATATTTTCACCAAAGAAGAACTGGCGTATTTGCATGGGAAATTGAAGGGTAGACGGTTAGTATTTAGATTTTTTTTAACGTTATTGACGTTAATTTGATAAATTTTGTAATACTTACTCACATTTTCGGTTTCGTATTTTTGGATTTCCACATTTGGATCCTTATTCTTTCGGAATCGGGAATATTTTTGCAGTTTTTTAACCTCAAAATAGTTTGTCGGTTATTCGTGATGGTAAAAATTATTCAAGCCAAGTCGCAATCGCAAATTCTGGTTTTTACGATTTTATTGCTCATCTTTGGCTTGCACAAAGAAGCGTGTCATCGCCGAAATGGACGATTGTTCCCTACCACGAAAGTAACAAGTATTCATACTGAAATGTTAGAATTGAAAATTGAAATTTATTTTACTCCAGCTTAGTTTTTTGAAGTTTCTAAAGGTTCATCATCTATTCCTCGTGAAGTTCGATTTCCTTAAAAATAAATACATTTCGAACAAATAAAAATATGAGTACTTGTAGGAGCGTGCATTAAATAGTGTTATTATGAATTTCGCGATTCGTTTCATGCAAAATCGTATGTATTTTCATCCACTGTGAAATACAAAATACGTGGTTTTAATGTGTTCAGAATGGTCGATGTATACATTTTCTGTTTTCCCAGAATCTTTTAAATATTTGCATTATTGAAGTTCAGAATCGTTATAGGGGAACATGGGGCAGAACAAAGAGAGAGGCAAAACGGTGAGTTGGGGATATTGTTGAAAAAAAAAAAAAAAAAAATCTCACGGGAATGGAATAACGCTTTGTTGATTAATCGTCCCGGTACAATTTTCAACACTTCGGCGCATTCTCGAATTTGTTCGCCAAGTTGTGACACATGCAACCCGTTTTGGAGCCTTGCATGTAACTTTTTCATGATATGCGATGCGGTCCGAAAAAAGAGACCTCAGGTCCAAATTATGAATTACGAGATTATCATTGTTCTAAAATAAAATGTTAGACAATCTTTTAAAATTCTAAAGTTTCCAGTGTCTTTTATCCGAATCATCACATCTTTAGATGTCCAAAATGCAATAGGGAAGGTAAATTGAAAGGGAAATTTAAAAACAGAAAAATTTCGCGATTTCGAAATCAAGAAATTCAGATTCGTAAATTTCGACACTAAAAAATGCTGAAGTATAAATATGATTAATTTCTAATATGAAATGTTCTTTTAAATAGGAATTTCAGTTCAAAAGATCCGAAATGTTATGGTGTGAAAATTTTCAATTTTCGTAATATAAAAAAATGTTACGACTAACGTTTACGTCTGAACATTAATTGTCTAAACATGGATTTGTTTCTCCGAAAAAACGGCCCACTAGAAAAAAAGCCGAAATAGGTGCCTAATATTTTTGGATGTAGATTGACCGAAAACTTTTTCAAGCCCAAATCGATTTTACACCTGCTGGGGTCCCCTTATCAGTGTATATTCGGCTCTGGACTTAATTTTTTTCCACCTAAAACCTGAACACATTATCAAACGTGCGTTTTTTTGTGTTTCAGAATATTCATTGGCATTAAAAAACTGCTGAGTTTAACCGACATGGCTCGACAAGTGGAACCAGCTTACAGGTTGCCGAAATTCCTCTCGAAAATGGAAGAGGAAGGCAGCCTGGAATAATCGCAGTTACCCAAGTAGTCACCGAAAATCCTTGGTTTATCAGCGTAGGCAAATGTGAGTCAATAACTGAATCAACCAAGCAAGCAGTTCCAAAAACGTTACAATCCAAAATTTACTTTTTTCAACACGTGCACTCAAAATGCGAGATGTATGGCCCGTTTACGTATGCCAAAAGTAATCGATTTGAGGCCGATGACGCGAAGTGGCGAGTGCGCATGGGCAGTGCGGTTTTGCCCTAGGGCTCCTAAAAACTTTTGGTCCGGCGGGCAACAATGAACTCGACAACTGACAAGTTTCGCGTGAATATACTCGTAAACCAACAATTTCTCACAGTTTTTTCGCACAGATTTCGACTTCAAACAAATAAGGATGAATATTTTTGGCCCCTGCCTGCGAATGTTTGGGAACACTTTTCAAACACTGCATGGATAATTTTGTCGGAACTGCGTCGTATATATATATAGATACACTAAACTCGCTGTCAGCTTGACAATTAATTCACGCACAAGTGACCCCATATTCCCAAATTGTTATTACTCATGCGCAATGTGATCACTACAGAAAGTGATGAATGAGTTTGAATCTTTTCGTTCTCGGTTCGATTTTGTATGAGTTTTTTGTTCGAAGTCGACAATTTTCGAAACCGCATCACACAGTACATGGACGCGGTTTCGTCAATCGGTCTCTAATCGGCCTTTTTGGCATAGGAAAACGAGCCTATCAAAACTCTTGTTTTGAGTGCGCGTGTTCAAAAAAATAGTATGTGCAACACGGGCCAGTGTGGCCGGTTATCGGCCGCAGAATTTCGCTCCGCTCGGGCCGAAAACTTCATGCGGCCTCGAATCGGCTACTTTTGGTCCTAGTCGCGCAATGTACTATGAAACACTTCGAAAAAAATCGTTGATCTTGCTAGCCGTGTAAACATTTTAGCCAGGTATCTTCAAATTGATATTATCGCAATACGTATATCAATTATACAGTACAAATATTGTAATAGTTGAAATTATAGTTACTTTTAAAATAAATGTTCCAATAGTTAACGAACATTTTGTGTGAAAAAGTTTCGTTCAAAATATTATTGTGGTACCATGGATGGAATAGTTATTTGATTTCGAAGAGTAATGTTGAGTTTTGGAACATTTATTTTACTCTGGTGAACATTCTGGTCAGGGAGTAATTTTTTGCAAATAATGGGGAGAAAATAAAATTGAAGTATGTATTTCAGAAGTTGGGATGATTTTTGTGATTTCTCCTATAGAATAGTTTTTAAGTGGGAAGGAGCTTTGCTTCACAAAAACATGCCTTTCAAACGCAGTATTGTAGTGTTGTTTTTGCACTTTAATGTAAATTTTGAGAGCCGTGAGAAAATTTTTCATGACCGGTTCCATTCCAAAAAAATATTGTTAATAGAAAGTAAATTGAGGAGAGGGTATAAAGTTGTAAAGTTGAGGAGATTACCAGTCAACGGTTTGAAGATTTTTCATTAAGTGTGATGTGCTGCTGGCTATATTTTTAAAGATATTGGAATTTTTCTATTTTTGAGGCCTTTGTGATTTTATTTGTGAACAAATCGGGTTGTTTCGAATATTATTTAATCATATTTTAAGTTATACCAGAGATAAGGAATAATTCGGAGATCAACATCCAGTTTCTCTAAATTGTTCATTACTTTTGAAAATAGCAAACTTGTTTCATATTCCTGTCAAAGGTGTTGCATTCTAATTATAAATGTCGCACGATTTTTTCTGTAGAACCTTGGAGTTATTCAAAGTTCAGCCTCAGTTTTTCGTATTTTCAAAATTTATGAGAAATATGTCAGCAATAACTATTTTCGTAAGTGCAATTCATTTTAAATGTTCAAATGTTCCGAATGTGGATATTGAAAATATAACTCTGAATTTCGATACCCTACCAATCCTAGTATGACTTTATAAAGTCATATTAAAGTCGCTAAAATTCACACTGCTATTTTTAGACATTAGTATAGTAAAAGGAGAGAAAATATTGAAAAATGTAACAAAAATCATGAAACAAACATTATTCGCCTCATCTGGCACGATAAACATGACAAATATTGCTTTTATGAACGAAAACAGAAATGCAGTCACGCCGATAGTAAATGCCATATTTTCGTCGATTTTAATGAATGGTCTGGTCGGACACTTTCATAAAAAATCTAAGATTGTGACGATATCAATTTCCTCTGTTATAACGGGGAAAAAGTGCAGTTATGTAGTTTTTTCTAACACATAAATATATGACATAACCTCAGTTTCCATAAAAATTAAGGTTTCGCCATTAATTACAGGAAATCGATACTGTTACGATTGAAAATTTGTTTCGAACGTTTCAGACCGTTTTAAACCATCAGAATCGATGAAAATATGACATTTTCTGTCGTCATGACTGCATTTCTGTTTTCTCTCATAAAAACAATATTCGTCATGTTTATGGGGTCAGATTACTACACTACTACTACTTATTAATACCGAAATATATAAGTATAACTTTTAGCGACTCTATTATGACTTTATAAAATCATACTGATTGGTAGGGTATGAGAGTTATGAAATATTTCAGGTATTCAAATGCTGGAATTTTTAAAATGTTACGTATCAAAAACAAAGTCGTACCTTCATTTTAAAGAATCTACATGTTTGGAACAGCAGAATGTTGAAAATTGGAATTTCAGACATGTTTCAGTTCTTGAATTAAACTCCATACATTTCTGAATTTCTTTTTCTGAATCTAAATACTTTTTTTGGATTTCCAATGTTAACAAATTTGGAATCCTGTTAAAAATTTTAGAGATTTCATATTTTTAAAATCAAACATTATTTTCAAAATCTCGAGATCTTTCATTCCCAAATTGCTCAAATTCCAATGTTGAATTTCAAATTCTATTCGGACACTTTTTTTGATGTTTACATTTTCACTAACACATTTCTCAACACGTCACGTTTCGTGAAGAAAATTCTATTCCAACGCACGTTTTCAGAAAATAATGTGTGCAAAGTTGAAAAAAAATTGTCTACTACGCAATTATTCTCACTAGCAGAGAATGCATATTATTGTAAATCATATATTGACTACACGAAATTGATTTATAGTTGAATTATACGTGTCTAGTGAAATACATCGCATGTATTCGCATTTACGAATTAAATACACACGAACGTGCGTAGAAAATTAGTCGAGTTGAATAGATCGATTTTTCCTAGTTGCAGTGAATATTGTGCACGGTTTAACAATTTTACTGATACTGCATCAAAGACTGGATGAAGCCGATTATTGTCATCTTGAAGTCATTCCAGTTATTTTTGTATCGGAACGATACTATTTTTGTTTGACTTTTAGAAAGTTGCGTTTTTTACATTGCCTCGGGAGAATGCAGTCAGTTTAAGTAGTTAGAAAGTTTTGCTCTACGAAATGTCTTAGGTTCCCTAAGAATCTTAGTATGACCTTATAAAGTTGTAATAAAGTCATAATAAAGTCTCTAAAAGTCATACTTTTATTTTTTGGTATTGGTTTATAGATTATCTCTGTATATAAAAATGGAATCCATTTTGTGTTTGTTCCTTCGTCACGCTTGAACCGCTGAACAAAATGACTTGAAATTTGTCACGATTGTTCATGATACTTTTGAGAAGGTTTATAACGCAGTGACTAAAAAGCGTGGAATTTGAATGTTTCAACGTACGTCCCTGCGTTTCTGACCTGAACGCGTGCAATAATTAATCGCCTCATTCGAAAACCATCACATCCGAGCTCACGGTCGAGCAAATGAGATTCAAAAAGACAATCTTCGAAGGGTCAGCCTTCGGTGGGTTACTGGTGCTGCACTTTTTCCGCGTTATAACAGAAGAAATTGATATTGTCGCAATTTTAGATTTTTTATCCGTAACAAGCTTGTCACGGCCCTGAAATGCCACCTAAAAAGTGAGGGTTATGTAGCACTTTACCAGCCTAGTCACGTAATTAGTTCCGACGACCGCCGCTTGATAACGCATAATGTAAGCGGCGGCCATCGGAACTAATTACGTGACCGAACTGTCAAAGTACTACATAACCTCACTTTCTAGACGACGTTTCGGGTTCGACACAGACTTTGCTGCGGCTTAAATATCGTACATTACTCGTAGTGTGAGGTGTGTCACTACAGGAGAATTTCTATGCAATACGAGTCGGAGAATCTTGTAATGGCACCTCTTACATTACTAGTTATGTAATATACTATTACGAACGTGTCCGACCATATCATTCATTAAAATCGATGAGAATACTTAGTATCGTCGTGACTGCATTTCTGTTTTCGCTAATAAAAGCAATATTTGTCATGTTTATCGTGTCGGATGAGGCGAATAATGTTTGTTTCATGATTTTTGTTAGATCTTTCAATATTTTCTCTCGTTTTACTATACTAATACCAAAAAATAGAAGTACGACTTTTGGCAACTTTATTATGCCTTTATAAAGTCATACTAGGATTGGTAGGGTTACAATGCTCAGAAACGTTATTTTCAGTTTCGCCAGGAATCTTGCGTATATTTTTGCGAATATTTTTTTTCATTGGTAACTATCCATTGATAATGTGTAGCAATATGTAATTGTTATTTGTGTATCGAGGGCAAAGTACGTCTTTCCGCTCGAGTTACACACAGAATTTTGTGCTCCTGCCGTCTCAGAAGTGTGGATTTTGAGAGAGCTTGCGATGTTAAAATAAGGACAACATTCATTTTATAAGGTAAATAATATTAACGAAAAAGTTCAACGAAATTTTCAATAAATTGATGAATAATTTAAGATCGCGTTCTGTAATTAATAAGCATATTATATACTTAAAAAAGTTTTCTTTTATAATTCATATGGACCATATTATTTTCGGTCCTAGGGAGCAAACGATGATTTTTCGCCCCATGGGCCCTAGGGCTTCATTGAAATTTTTCGCGCTAGGGCACAAGCGGCGATTTTCTGCCCGCTTCGCAAGCACGAAAAATCCTAATTCCTGATACGATCGAGCCCAAAAACTGAAAAATACCTTGCGGTTTTGTTTTGTAAAGTATCATTTTATCTTTTCGAGTTACAAAATAGATTTGCGTGAACATGTATACATATGTTATGCTGTCATTGTGTGTACTGTAACGTAACGTAGTAAAATTATTTATTAAAAAGTAAAAATTCCACCTCCTAGCTTCTTTTTATTACGATTATTTGAGGAAAGTGTAAAAAGCCGCAGTACGAAATATCTTTCAAAGTAACGATTGATTAGTGGATTCTCGATTCTTCGTTAGTACAGACTAAGTGAATTTCACAGTGGTGCTACTGTTTGGTGGCCATCGTAAAAAAACACTTGAGGACAAGGAATGCACGTAAATAGGGTGACCAGGCAATTCTAGAGTTCCTATAAATAGAGAGTTAGGCTATTCTGGCGCAAATGTTTGATTGGCTTGGGTCCAAAATGGCGGCCTCTATAGGAAACACAGGTACACAATCGAACGTATGAAATATGCATGTGCACCGCCGCCATTTTGGACCCAGCGATAACACACACTAACCATTTACATATAACCAAACTCTATAGGAACTCTAGGCTTCTCTATTTACAGGGACATATCCCGTTTTCTGCTTGCCTGTCCCCATGTCTTCGTTTTTATAAAAAAAAAAAAAAAAAAACCATGGTGTCCCATTTTTGACCGAGCACGCCGAGCTACAGAATGCACTTTTTTTTATTTAAATTTCCGTGGCGCCTCCGTTTGTTACGCTTGCTATCGCATAAAAATGTATACACAATATACATAAAAATACACAACGTTGCAGGTGTGTATTTTTCTCATTTTATTTCAATTCAAACTAGTATTCTTATTGAGGCAGTTGAAAAAACAACCAATTCAACACTGATTTGGAGTGGAAAGTTACAAAAAAGAAGAGCATTCACATTTTTTTTATCTTTCGACTTTCTGTTCTTGACTGAGTTTATCTCTTTGCTATCGCTCCAGGTGTACACGCAAGGGAGCGTCTAGGAGGTTGAAACACTCTCTGAAACATTATTTTGTGTGACTTTTCTTTGGCAAATTTTTCTGCTAATTTGTGCCAATATTTCCGGATGCATTTGTGTGAAATTTGAGAAAGTTTGCCAAACTTAGCGGAGTTTTACGAAATCAGTCGAATTTCAGCAAAACTGCAGAAAGTTGAGCAACAAAAAACATTCATTCGTCGAAAATCCATGTTGATCCGCATAACGTCCAGGCATTATTTTATCTTCAAGTTGTTTAAGCACGATTGTCACGGCGAGCGTTGCAATCGATAATTCTGAAATGCACCACGTCTTGAGTTTCCATGAGAAAATTTTGTCAGCGATGAAGTTCAATCAAGGCGCATGCTAGAGCTCGTTGTTGACAACAAATTGTTGGTATCGTGCCGCAATGTAAATGTTCATGTATGTAATCTGTTAAATAAATGAAAATTATGTACATATATAAGGTGTCGACTCGACTGCTTGTAATTTAATTCCTGTACAGGGTTTCTAAGAGACATTGTTTCTAACTTGATCTGTGCATTTTTTAAGTTAGGTTTACCTTGACAGGTGATGCAAAATCGATACTTACAGTTATCGAGATTTAATCGAGTGTTGATGATCGATTATTCTAGTATTTCCGTGGTTCAAGTTATCTCCACTTCGGAGATTTCTTAATGTATTACAGAGAAAAAGCGACTGCGGATCACTAATATAGCGACAGAATGAAAAAGCGATCGCGGGTATGTAATACTGTGCCAGGGAGAAAAACCCCCCGCGGGTCTGAAATATTCATGTC
>JAPYZK010007310.1:0-12415 GCA_030522785.1 Platygaster equestris
TTAATTCATTCAATAATCCTTTTGCCCGTTGTCTCTCGAGGTCGCCTCCTACCAAGGCGGGTAACTTCCAGCAAGGACCCACAATTCCGCGGAGGAATTAAGGATCCTTTTTCATTTTAAGTTTAATATCGTATCGATTGAGATCTCTGATCTCGGTCGTTACACGGTAAATGCAGCCCTTTGTAAAATCCCGTCAGTACCACCCAGCATCGCGCTGAGCATTGTTGACGCGTGGGGTGTGTACGCCAACAATAATATAATTGCCAATTGTCGTTTACTGCAAATGAAAGTTAATTATTCGCGAAAGTGCAGAGGGGAACTGGCAGAAAAGGAGCAATTGCCATGTACAAAGGAATTTCCTCGGATTAGATAAGTTTCCGCTTTTTGTAAATGTTTTTGACTTCCATAATTTATTGACGTTGTATACTTTGCGGAAAATTTGTTTTTTTTCGGGATAAACCGGTAGCAACCTTGATATCTTTGGCTGTAATCAAGATCAAATGACCAATTTGGAAGTTGAAAAAACGTAAGGTATTATTTCCAAAATTGGTATATTATGTGTAGCGATTTTAACACAGTAACATTTTTAAAAAAATTACGACGAACTAGAAATTGCTATAACTCTGTAGAACATTACTTTTGACGCTATTTTTGGTAATTACTGACACGTTACTTATAGTGCTACATTTTTTATCCATAATATTATTATTATCCATCTCTGATTATTGCCACACATTTTAACTGAACACGTACTCATTCTTTTTGCATGTAACTACTGAATAACCCTGTGGAAAATAAGAAGTGGATATTTTTATAAAAATTGCAAATCACGCAGTTTCGAAGTCAAATTCTTCAAGGACTTCAAAATCGGTAAATCCTTCTTTGGATTCCTGAATTTCACCTAGGATTCCGACTTCTTCTTCTTCGTTAATGTCCTCATTGTCATCAACATGGTTTCTTCCGGAATGAACATCCCAAAAAGCTGCAAAGGTACATTCTTCATTCTATTTGCCATTACGGTTCATATAAATTTGAAAATATTTTTAGACGATTATAATTTTTTCAGGGTTTCAAACTGAGTAATTTTCGAATATTCTGAAAAATTGTTCAACATTTTGCTTCTTTTAAAAATGCAAAACAGTCAAAAATTCTCTTAAAATCTGTCATCTATTACACACAAAATAAATTTTTTTGAAAATTGCCAACATTACAATAATTGTCGATTAATAAATACATTTCTCACCTCGTCCTTTATCATTGTAATTTCCGATGAGGTCACTAAATCCGCACAGAGCATTATACACAACATCCTTGACTATGTCGTCGCTGTCCCCTGCTTCTGAGAGGTTCCTCCTCAACTCCGCCCAAGACCTTTCCAACTGCTCTTTTTTGAGGCTCTGGAGTTTTGTTCTTGGAGACTTGCAAAATTTGCTCCCTTTTTGCAAGTCTTGGCGAAAGATTAACAGGTCTTTTACTGCGATTTTCGCGAGTCCTCCTAAAACGCCCAAAATAGACCCTTTTGTGTTTTCGAAAAGAGTTTATCAGTTTTACTCACAGTAAAACTGACAAAACAGTAAAACAGTGAAACTGTCAGTTTAACTCACTTCAAAAGTCGGTGATCATTAGTTTCCTACTGATAAATCTATTCAAATTTTTGTCGTAGAATTAAGTAATTATCAAAATAATAATCATAATAATTCAAATTTTTGAATAATAAAATTTTTCACTGTGTTACAGTTTGGAATTGATAATAATAGTAATAATGGTAAAAACAATAATGATAATGATGATAGTTATTATGATGGTAAGAATAAGAATAATAGTAACAGTTACAGTAACAATAACAATAGCAATAATAATGATGATAAAGATAATAATAATAATAATAATAATAATAATAATAATAATAATAATAATAATAATAATAATAATAATAATAATAATAATAATACTCGTCAATAATAATAGCAGTAATTATTATTATTATTATTATTATTATTATCATACAATAATAGTTTTCAATGAAAAATTTTGGAAATTTATATTATCAAAATTAATAACAGATCTTGAAATTCTAAGAATTCTGAAAAAGAGATGACTACTCATGATTTTTAGCATAACACAATAAAACAGGTCAAACGAGTGTCCGAAATTATTGTAGTATTCTTTTTCTATCTTCTAAAAATGAATTGTCATGAAAAGAAAAAATCAAGAAACAATTATCTGAATTTTATGAGGTGCAGAAATTGGTTATCACAAAATCATTATTAGTTGCTCACTTGATAACGGCTGAAGGTCTAAAACAGAAGTATTTTTTTGTTAGAAACTTTGAATGTGGCATTTTATTCTCTCGGAAAATCAAGCAAATAGTAGATTCAATTATTCGTTATTGTATATGCATTATTTCAAAATGTTTGTTCGATAAAAAGTTTCATTATGATATCCGAGTATATCCACGAACTTTCTTTCTTGCGTAAATGTCTGAAAATTTCGAAAAAATTCCTGGAATGGAAAAAAATATTCACCATCCTACGACATAACTTAGAAAGTTACAGTAATTGTTTTATCACAAACTTATAATATCACTTTTTTGTCCCATTGTGCCATAACAACCAAAAACTGGTCGCTTCTACAGCCCTTCGGAAAAATTTTTCTTGGAACGATTTTGGACATTGCGTCGATCTTCAATTTCACTTTGACGCTGCGTCATCGCAAATTTGTTTTGCACTCCTGAACCAATTCAAGAACGTACAGCACGACGGACTCAACTCCACCATTTTCGTCAAGAACATCCTTCGTGTGAATTTCGCATCAATAAAAGATTTTAGGTACTTATCGAGAATTTCGAAGAAAGCCTTCAAACTCTTCGCCTCCTGGTATCGCGGTTTGTTTGCTGATGCCTGGAACGTTTCGAATTATGGGTCCGACCGCTACATAAATATTGCAAGTTGGAAAGTATTTCAACAAGTCAGTTTCTCTTTTATAAATCTTTTATCACAATAAGCAACCAACGACACTTTATACAGAATTAAACGACGCGACACAGAGTAACACAAGAGTTATCCGTCCGAAGTTTCAGAAAGAACTGGCCTCGAGCTTCGCGGAGCTCGAGTATTTATACGCGCGACTTGTTATGTTCGAAAGTTCTAGAACCGATAAAGAGTTTACACGTTGAACTTCCGAGGCCACGTCTACATTAATTCTGAAACGCGATTTATTTGGGTAGAGCGATGTTGTTATTGCGTTTTCGAAAAACAAGATTTGGCTCGACATTAATAAAAGGTGACTTTCTTGTAAACAGAATAATAAGTGTACGTGACAACAAGATTTGGTGCGACATAATTAAACGTGACTTTCTCGTAAACAGAATTATAAGTGTACGTGACAACAAGATTTGGCGCGACATTAATAAACGTGACTTTCTTGTAAACAGATTGATAAGTGTATGTCACCGGGACGTGACATTCCTCCCCCCTCTGGTGTACACGTCCCCGTGTACTATTACGTTATTACAACAAGAAATCAATAGGAGATAGCAAAACAATGATACGCGTCATACAGTTATATTATATAGTTGCTGGTGCGTCAGCCCCTTCCTCTTTCGCCACGCGCATCCACGCGTGTTAAATAAAATTTTCCCGATCACATTATTTTTAGAATAACCTGCTTGAGATAATGAGAAAGGGAAATCACGAAGTGCTCGTGTGTACATTTTTACTTACTCGTGCCTTTGCGTGTTATCCTGTAGCCAGGGGTGGTCATGCGGTGCCATAGGGTCGCCGAGAGTCTGATGAGCTGTTGCCGTTTCTGGGCCCTGGTTAACTTGGGAGATGTATGTCATCGATTCCTTGCGAGATGTTGCTGATGCGTTGATCCACGGGAAGCCTGCCCTGTGCCGTCGTCCCTTGACGCTGATTCTCGGCAATTGTAGAGTTTTGAGTGGTCGTACTTGGGCCTTGTTCGGTGGTGAGGTCAATCACTGGCGGTTGTACATGTTGTTGGGGCCTCATAGTTGGTGGTGTGCGTTGTTCTTCCGTTAGATCGATGACCATCGATTGGGGCTTCACTTTTCCAATTGTCTTCGAAGTCATGGCTGCTCCGATTTTGGGTGTTTGTTCAACTTCTGCATGGGCTTCTTTTTCTCCGGTTTGTTTTGCTCTCTTCATGAATCCGAATATTGGCTTTTTGCACTTCGGGCAGTTTGTTCAGATTTTCGTTGAGGCCGATGTTGTTGCCCGGCCTTCGGTACGGTTTACTCGAAATGAGTTATTGCAGTGTCGGCACTTGACGACCGCCCTGTTTTCATCCTCTGGTAATAGGCGTATTTCGCTGAGCAAGGGAATCGTTCTCTCCTTTGGTTTGGCAGGCGCCTTCTCCTTTTCTTTTTGCGTTCGGATAACTTACTCATACGAGTTTGCGGAATTCGTTGGTATTTCTTTCAACCCTGGGATCTTTCCTTGGAGAAAACGGATAAGGGCGTATAATTCAGTGTGTCCTTATTCTCGGAATTCGTTGAAACCCCCGTTGGGCCTAATGCCGTACAGTCGAGCGTATTGGCGTGCTTATCGTAGAGTTAGCGGTGCTGGATTCATAATGGAACACGCGAGGCGGACGGTGTCGTACTAACAATATTGACTGTTTCTTATTTACAACTAGGCTGTTGTTGTTATTCTATAACTGCACGTTTTATTTATCTGTCAATCGAAAACTAGGTTGTTGTTGTTATTTTAAGTCGATGGTCGTAAGGATTATTATGCTGGAGAGAAAAAAAACTGACCGATAGTCGAGTATTAATGATGTATTTTTTTTTGTTCGTACGGATGATGTTTTCAGATGCTTTCTCTATGTTTATTCTTAATAATTAATTTCAGTAGATATAATTTTTTTTAGTATTACTTCGAAATATATAACTTGTTTTTAAAATGAACTCGTGTTATAATTTATTCGTAATGGAATTATTTGAACTTGTATAATCATTAAAATAGAATTGTTTGCAATGGAATTGTTTTGAAGTTGATTGGAATTTTATAACTTGTTGGAAAATAATTTGCTTGGTATGGAGTTAATGTAATCGTTCGTAAAAAAGGGAATTATTTTTGGATTATTTTAAAATTAATAGCTCGTTTTTTGTCCTTCTTCGTCCTATTTCTTCATAGATACCATGGTTTGAGACTATGGACTCGTTCTCGTTCCGGTTCTATGGTCATTTCTTTGGGTTCGTCGTCGTTAAGGGCTTGGCAATATTTTATGTTTCTGAGGGGGTCGTTTGCTCTCTTTTAACCGTGGTCGTCGCACTATGTCCATTTCTTTATCCTTGCTTGTTGGTTAATAAATAGTGGGGTTTGATTATTTTCGTTTGCTTCTACAGAGGTTGAGATACGACAGAATTTCTCCGATATTTGTGCATGGCGATGTTTCAAAAATGCACCACAGTATTTCCAGGACGGATGGAATGCCAATTAGTCCTGCGATTGTCTAATTTGATTGAGACCTCCAGTTTATCTCCTCATTTTCCATTTTTATGCGTAGTTATTTTGCTTCATTAATGATTTTTAATAACTCGATGTCCTTGATCAAGTGTGACTTTGCTTTTTCTGCCTCATATTCGTACGTTTTCTCTATTTTTTTCATTGTGTCTTCCAGTTTCGTACTATTTTCTATTTCGCTGGTGAATATAGCTTTTATATCCAGGCTCTTCCTGTTGTCTACTGTTGTCTCTATGTCTGTATTTACTTCGCGAGAGGCTGCTAGAACCGCAGTAGATGACGTGGCCTTGCATTTAGTTTTTAGTGTCAAAACACCTCGACCTTTTACTGCTATACGCTGTGTGTATGAATTTTTGCATTGGACATTGACGATTTCCTCCTCGGCATACGAGTATAACCATGCATTTTTTCTTTTCAACTGGTTCCAGTTGATTTTATTAATCGTCGCTGTATGAATCGTACATTTTTGAAATTCGCTAAAATCTGGGTTAGCGATTATACGGACTTCGCATGGTGACTCTGGTGTAATCAAGTATGCTGTGTTGAAGTTCTCGCAGATTTTTGTTGATTCGATACTGGAACGATGACTTAATTTTTCCTCGTCAAGTAGAAAATAATAGTTAAAATCTCCTGAAATGAATACCAAGTTAAATTGTGCGTTTAAGTTAGCGAATTTTCCCATTGAATTTCTCTGTACTTTTGGGAGCTTATATGTTCCATTAAGGTTATATTTCCTTGTCTTCACGAGTGGGAATCGTATTATGTTCACCAGTCCTCTGTTTGTCGCGTAAACTGTCATCTGTGCGATGTCCATCAGTTGGGCCATACCGACAATTAATAACTCTACTGGGAGTTGTGCTCAAAGGTTTTCCAGTTGTACTTTCTTACTCGCCTTCAGCAGTTTTTCGACCTGTAGGAATTTCAGGTGTATTTTTCCTATTTCGGCAAATAGTACTGCATTGGTGATAGTGCTTACGTCCAGTTCGTAACTTGTCGTGTAGGCCTCTGCGAGTGTTGACCTTATAGCAATTTTCATTTTCTTTGTGATTTCACCTACTGCCTACGTTGTTGCGTTGAATTTATTCTCAAACAACTCGATTTTTTTTTGACGTCAGCTATTTTCTCTGTATGCAATCTTAACCTGGTCTCGATGATTTCTGTTTGATCGATGAATGAATTTGTCAATTCCAACGTGTCGTTTTTCGATCTGTCCAAGAGCATCTTTATGGCTTCCACATCTTCCTCCGTTGCTGTGCCATAGAGTATTTTTCACAGGTCTCCGACGATTCCTAGTATCGCTCGTTTTCGCTTGTTTTTTCTAATGATTATCTCTATAGATTCTCGGTATCGTTTGTCCGTTGTTATCAGGCGGTAACGCAGTTCCTCTAGAAGTTTCTCTGTCGGGCATGTTCCTATTCCGGAACAATGGTGTCGTAGTTTTGTGACTGTTTGTAGTATTGCGGGGCTTGATTTCGTAAAATCTTCCAAGTTAACGTCGTTCATGATTTTCCATTTTGAGGTTGTTACGTAGATGATACCCTGTTTTTCAAGTATTTCAACAAGTCAGTTTCTCTTTCATGAATCTTTTATTACAATGAGCAACCAACGACACTTTATACAGTATTATACGACGCGACACAGAGTAACACGAGAGTTATCCGTTTGAAGTTCCAGAAAGAACTGGCCTCGAGCTTCGCGGAGCTCGAGTATTTATACGCGCGACTTGTTATGTTGGAAAATTCTAGAACCGATAAAGAGTTTACACGTAGAACTTCCGAGGCCACGTCTACAATAATTCTAAAACGCGGTTTATTTGGGTAGAGCGATGTTGTTATTGCGTTACCGAAAAACAAGATTCGGCGCGACATTAATATACGTGACTTTCTTGTGAACAGATTAATAAGTGTACGTGACAACAAGATTTGACACGACATAATTTCAGCGTGACTTTCTCGTTAACAGAATTATAAGTGTACGTGACAACAAGATTCGGCGCGACATTAATAAACGTGACTTTCTTGTAAACAGATTAATGAGTGTATGTCACCGTGTTGTGACAATGCCCACTCAGTGATCGATGCTTCCATTCGGTGGAATTTGATGCATTCGGCGGCATGCCCATTATGAAACCTGAAAAAAAACTTCAGCTATGCTTAGTACATAGTATAGGATCGGACAAAAATTTGGAAGAAAATCTTCCATTTACTTTTGGAAAACCTTTATATTGCCCTCGGTGCATCAAGTATTGTATACGCACCACAGGGTAAAAAGTTGTTTTAGAATCGTGCAATTATATTCCTCGGCTTCGACTCGGAACATAAACTTGCATTCATCTAATATAACTTTTCGCCTTGTGTCACATAATATACTATTAGAACGTATGAGTAACGACTTTTCTTTAAAGCAATATCAAATTTTTTTTATGATTATAAACTTCATGATGATTTAATTATATTGCATGAAGAGGGCAATGACGGGTTTATATTATCCTGCTTGGGCCCGAAAAATCTGTTGATTGGCCTCGGTGTAAAAAGTATCGTGTGCACTATAGGACAAAATGTCTGCGACCTCGCGATATTTAATATAGAAAATTTTTTCAATGACTGGAATTTTCTCTAGTTTAGATGAAATTTGATTGCTGGAATAATCTAGATCAACACCGTCTTTACTTTACTTCCAGCTCGATTTTTCGGAATTGAAATAGTTTACGAAATACGTAATTAAAAACAAAAGAAAAACCGTACAAAACCGATAATTGGTTTTCTATGGTTTTTCCAATGCCATCATCAGGGTGAACATTCTCGTGCACTGAGGGAAACGTTCATTTACCCTACATAGATATTACCTTGTAGAACTTTTGGCCTGATTAAAAAGTTTACGATAAGTCCGTCCCCGAAGGTTTTGACATTTACCGTATATATATGCTTCGAATTCTTCTACCTCAGTTTCTTCTTCGACACTCAGTGGATCGCAAGTGTGGACATTGTTTTTTTTTGAGTACTAAAACTGTTCTTGGTCATTGGCATTGAACAAAACTTCAGCCCTTGCTCTGCATGACTGGCTCTCAAATTTCGAACATTTCAATCGCCTGAAACGATAGAAAGTTTGCCCAAAATGTCCAAAACCGCCAACGCCCACATTTGCTGTTAATATTTTTTTTGCAAATGATGATATAAGCCATGAGAAAATGAGCCTCATCATTCTTTTTCGGGATATTTTATTTTCAGAGTGTAAACACAATTTTTTTTTATCCAATTTGGCTATTGCAAATTTATTATACTGCAGAGCGCATTCTTTGTAATTGTATGACCGAAAATCAAATCTTTTCGGATAACTAAATTTTTTTGTAGTTTAGAACAAATTTTGGATTCCGATAAAATTTGCAGATCCAAAATTTATTTGATTTTCGAGTGCATTTCTCGAAATTTCAAGGCAAATTAAATTCTTTTCAAGATTTCCGAATTTCCCAGAATTTCAATAAGTTTTTGTTTTTTATTAAATTTGCAAATGTAAATTTTATTTTATTCAAAAGTTACTTCGCAGGTTATCCTCTTTTTTTTTTAACTTGGCGAAAAAGGAAGATGAAATTCCGTTTAAATATCATAAATTCCAGTTCGAAAACTTGAACAATTGATATTTCGGTCTCTTAAATTTTCATCTTAAAAGATAATGTATTTCAGACAGCCTGTAAATTTTCAGAATTATCTACATTTCAATAATGTAAATTTTATGATTCATAAAAATTTCAAGACTTCCGCGAAATGTATATTGTTTTCAAAACTACAGGGATCGAGACATTTTTGAAAATTATGGATAAAAAATCATAAAATTGGAAAATTAGAGAAATTTTATATCTACTGAATAATTTCGAAGTTCCGAAAATTCCAGGTAGCCAAATTACCATGCAAAAATTCCGAGACTTCCGGAAAATTTATATCGTTTCCAAAAGTATGGAGATTTCAAAAATGTTAAAAAATTATGGATACAAAATCGGAAAATTCCAAAATTACAAAAATGTTATATTCACTCAATAATTCCGATGTTCTGAAAATCCCGAGTTGCTTGAAAATTTTTATAATTATCAAAATTTCAATAAAGTGGAATCCAAAATTCATCAACGCTATAAGACTTACGAAAAATTTATATCGTTTACAAAAGTATCGAGATTTTGGAAAATTTCAGAAATAATTAAGAAAAAATCAGAAAATAGGCGAATTACACAAATTTTATAGTTGTTACTACATAATTTAGAAGTTCTGAAAATTACGCGTAGTGAATTATCAAAGTTCCAACGCTGTAAATTTCAAGATTGTCCAAAATTCCAAGAATTCCGGGAAATTTTGATCCTTTGCTATTTTGAATATATGATGAATGAGGAGAATTACAATTATTTAAAACATAATGGAGATTTTAATATCTTTTAAGAATCATAAGAACCTGCGATAATTAGATAATTTCGGAAATTTTTCTAAAAATGTTGAAAAAAGAATGGTACTGCTGTTTCACTATTCTGAAAATCATAAATCTTTGGAAACTGTCAAACGTTTGAAACTCACATTACTGGACTACGTTTTTTGATAGAGTCGATTCCATTGCTCCACCATATGTATCCATCGTAATGGATACATATAGTGGAGGAATAAGGAATTTCGGAACACTCGCGTTTTTTGGAACTTTCCATCGCGAAAACATTCAAGTAACCGCTGCAGTCGGCGAAATGCAACTGAGTGGCGTGGGTTTTCCTACAGCGAAGAGAGATGCATGTTTTCCAGTTTTTTTGGTTGGAAAATGTAGAGAGGAGCGTAAAATATATACTTTTAAGAATCATTTTTACATCGTTAGTGCAGTTTTGACATAGGCATCCATACATAATGACACAGCTGCCTTCAATCTCCTAGAGAGAAATCTTTGCGACAATCCGTTTCCACGCGTTTATATACACGCTCATTTGAAAGTCGGAAATTTCACATTTCTCAACATTTTTCGATAAAAGGCGTCGTCATAAACCATTTGCAAAAAGGGTTTTTACAACAAGTTCCGGAAAATATGGTATCTTAAAGCACACGTCCATGCACATCTATGACCGCAAATTCGTGTTAAATTTGATAGGATAGGAATTGATGGTGGTCGACAGAAATAAATAGAGATCAATGAAAGTTAATGAGAATCAACAACAATTAATATGGGTTTATGGAAAAAAGTAGTTAGTGTATCAATGTGGTAAAGTATGTGAAAAAGTATCAATGGTGATATATGGAGATCTATCAGTTTTACATACATTTTTATCAAGTACCAGTGCACTGCTGATTTTTTTAAATTCTCATTACAATAAAATATATATATTGCATTTTTAGATGAAAAATTACACATTTTTCAAAATCAACAAATTATGAAAATGATAATTTCCGAAATTCGAAAATCAATAATAGAATTTTAAAATTTTGCATTTTCTAAAATCCAAGTTGAAAATCACAAAATACGAAAGTGTGGAATCATCAAAATTTGTAAATTTTCATTTTGCAAATTTGAAAATTTATAGATTCAACATATTTCGAAAATTTTCATTTTCGAAATGGACGAATTTTGACGATTTTCATTTCCAAAAATTTCAACTCAAAATAACTAACTTTTAAACTGTGAAAATAATGAATTACCTAATTCAAAAATTGAAATCATGCATGTATAGATTTCGAATTAACAAATGTATGTAACAAACTTGATTAAACTTCTCAATTAGATTAACAAACTTCTGATGTTGAATTAAATATTTCATCAAATCAACAAATATCAATAATTCAAATTTTCACGATTGTAAATAAATAGTATTTTTTAGATTTCTATAAAATAATATCCAAGTAATAGTTACGAACTCTACAACTTACATTCAAATTCCCCAATAATAAAATTAAATGTATAATGCATGTTGAGATTTCGAATGTACAAATTTGAAAGTAATAAATTTTGAAATTTTCCATTTTTAGAATTCCAAAAGCAACAGATATCGTAAACCATCATTCTATCGATTCAAATTGAAGATTACAGATCATCACAGATTTTGAAACTGAGGAAAAAACAATTTCTACTAACTTTAAACTCTAAATTTGATTTTTTTCTTATTTTTTGCGTGTTCAAATTTTTAATTTCTCAATATTCCAGTTCCGAAATTTAAATGTACATACTAAAAAATTTCGTTTAACGAAAAACCGAAAACATATTTTATTATTACGAAAATTCATAATTTCTCAAAATTAAAAATGTCATAGATCGAGAAATGAAGTTTTAAAGTTTGATAACTCTAATTTGTGAAATTTAAACGTAATATCCATTTTACTTCTCGGTCAAGTAAAAGTAAAGTATATTGTGGTTAACCATACTCCATGGGGGTCTTTGGTATCCCCACTATTCCCTTCCTTCCCCTTCCATTACCAATTCCTTCTAAACCTTCCCACTCTTTGCCATGGACTCAATCATCATACCATTGACCGGTATTTACGTCAACTATAGGTTTTTGCAACCCTCCATTGACTCGCTTGGAAAACCATGGAAAACCAAGCGACGGTATAGCTCGGATGCAACTTAGAATCGTCTTTTGGCAATCAACGAATTTTTTCAATGCAGAAAAGCTACAGAAAAAAATCTGACCCCGCCAGGATTCGAAGCCGCATCCTCGAGCCTGACAGCTTGATGGCTTGACCACCGAGCTACCGCGGCTCTTCTTCTTGGTCAAGTATGAAAAACGATACTATTCTGAAAAATGACTTCTGAATCTAATAAATAATTAATATAATCATATATTAATTATTGCTGAATATATGGCATATAATAACAAGATATTGTTAGAGTATGTTTTCATCCATATCCTTACTTACACGTTGTATGGACATATACGCGATATTTTTGAGAGAACAATCTATATATGCAATATCTCC
>JAPYZK010007311.1:0-16314 GCA_030522785.1 Platygaster equestris
CGAGTAATGTACGATACTTTACATTACGAGTACGGTAGAAACGTTTTCGTACCGTAAAAGGGTATGGTAAAGTAGTCTTTACCGTACTAGTAATGTAAAATTTCTAAAGACTCAATTTTTTTAAAATTATTTCGAGCCTTGAAAAACCTTCAAGAAAATTCAAATTCGGAAAGTTTTGCAATTCGGAATTCAAGAAAAATTCTTTAAAATCGATAGAATTTAATATTTTATGAAAATTTCAAAATAAAAAAAAAAACTCAAATTGTTCAAAACCAACTTGAAATTATTGCAAAAATTATAAAATATTGTAAAACTTCAGAAAAATGTTCGAAATTTCCATACATTTCCTTCAATTTTTATGAATTCACGACTTTTTCGAAGTTCTGTATTTTTTTTTTAACTGTTCATGTAAAAAAATCAAAAAAATCAATTGCACAGTTTATCCAAATTCCGCGATACTTTTATTAGTATATTTCACTTGCTCTGAAAAATTTTTTTTTCCTGGTACAGTAACTTAAGTTCCAAAAAATGACAATTACCAATCAATTCAATTAATCATCATTTTTCCAATAAATTCCAATACCTCTAAAAACTTCACGAACAGCAAAAATTTTGTGAAAGCTCAAAACATCTTAAATTTTTACATATATTCGATCAGTTACTATCGGTATCAAAATAAAACAAAATCTAGAAATAAACTGAATAGACGAATTTTAATAAATTCACGAGCCTCAATAAATCGTCGATGTATTTCGAATTTTTAGTATTACAAATAAAAAATCTTTTCGCGAATTCGTGTCAAATCGAAAAAACCACCCAAACTGAAAAAAGATTTTTTTTCTACAATCCCCAATGAAATCCACACATTTCAGAAGTTTCAATAATTCTACTCTTTCCAAAAATTTTAAAATTTCTCGAATATTTTTAACGAATACCGAATTTCACAACTTTTCATAAATTTCAACATTTTATAAATTTTCGAATTAAAAAATTTCAATTTTGGAATTCATCAGAATATCACAACTTTCCATAAACTTTAAAATTTCAAGCAATTTCAAAAATTACGAGAACGTTGAATTTCACAATTCAATTTGAATTTTGGATCCTATGATTTACGGAACATGATGCATAAATTTCGAGTATTTCGGCTTTTTAATGAGAATAAACTTCTGACTGTCAAAACCTTCCTATTTTACGAATCTCAATACATCGTCGATGTATTTCAGACTTGCAGTAGTACAAATCCAAAATCATGATAGGGAAGAGAGCGCGTACTTTAAAAAAACATTTTTTTCGCGAATTCATCTTCAATGGAAAAAACCACTCAAATTGAAAAATCAATTCACCTCGACTGTCGGTATCTTCTATTTCCTCAGACTGCGACCACTCCTTGGCTGTGAAGTACCATGGGCGTTTGTGAGCGATTTTCTCCTTGATCCGCCTGTTTTGGCGGAAGTGCCAATCCTTGTGGTTGTGCACCTCGTCCTTTTGGTCAGCGCCGAATCGCAATTGGCAATCGCCGCATGGAATGCCGCCATACAAAGCATCGAGTATGCTGTCTGATCTTTTCCTGAAAGACAAAAATAACGGTTACATGTCAGTCATATAAAATCTCGATTCGAACAGATTATTAAAATCGAAATTCGTCAAAAAAATTACGACTACGATTACTTTGAAAACGAAATTACGAAATTAAATTACGAGCAATTTGAAATACAATTTTCAGATTCATGAAGGGAAAAATCCAAAAATTAGAAAAATTAATTAGATATTCATACAATTTTCGAATTTAGAAGAACACACATTAAGACCTCTCAAACATGGTAATTCAACACATTCAGCAGAGTTCAAAACTTTGGACTGACCATAAAATAAATCAAAATTGAAAAATTACCATTTCAAGAACGCAAAATTTAGGACTGAAATTGTCTCAAAATGCATATAGGTGGAACAAAACATTTCAAAACAAAAAAAAAAACACTCACGTTTTGAGCGTCTCTGGTTTTTCAAACGAGATGACAACTTTTTCAGGTTTGGGTTTTTTCTCTTGTGCGGCGATCAGGCCATTTTCCACAAGTTTTTTGAAAATTTCGTTCACATCCAGCGGCAAGACTGGCGCTGCTACAACAGGGGCCGGTGACAACGCAACAGGAGGAACCGGCGAAATTGCTTCAATTTCAGAGCGACGAACAAACGCTGGATTCGGGGGGAGCACCGAAATATTTTGATTCAAATGCGAATCTGTAACAGAAATCAATTTTCCGTTTCAAAACATGTTCACTACTCTACCAAGTAACTAAATTTCAAATTTCAGAATGCCAGGATATCCCTTTAGAGAAAAGTAATGAAACATCTGAAAAGTATGCTGTGTGTATCGATTGGTAATCTATAATCTATCGAAATCATGTAATATGCTCACTTCAATGCGATGATTTTGACAGTTCGTGAATTGCGCGCGAGTTTCTAATTTTGATCATTGACAACAATTGTTGAAATTATTATTGTTGATGATAATAAATGTTGAAATCGTTATTTTTGATTTCGGAATTGATTTTAATTAATAGGAATTGATAGAAATTTATGGGAATGAATTGATAAGAATTCACAGGGGTTCATGGGAATTGATACAAATTAATAAAAATTGATGGGAATTGCCATAAATCGATAAAAATAAGTAAAAATTGATAGTGATTGATGGAAATTCATAGAAATTTATGGAATAGATGAAAATTGATGAAAAAGAATGTAAATCGATAGTCATAATAGATGGGAATTTAGAGCGAATCTATGAAAATTTGTGGGAATAAATTGGAAACGATTGTAATTAATAGGGATCAATGGGACTTGATAGAAATTAATGAAAATTCAAAAGAATGGATGTTTTAACCGATACTAATTGATAATAATTTACGGAAATCAATGAAAATTGATGGGAATCGGTGAGAATCGATGGGAACTGATAGAAATGGATGAAAATAAATGAAAATCAACAGTGATTGATGGGAATTCATATATATGCATAGGAAACGATGAAAATTGATAGATTAATGGGAAATAAAGGATGGATATCAAATGCATGATCGATTGGGAATTTATAGGAATTCGTGGAAATTGATGGAAATCGATTGGAGTTGATAAAAATTAATGCGAATCGATGAAATTTGATGGTAACTGATAAAAATTGATGGGAATGAATCGAGATAAAAAGTAATCAACGGAAATGTATAGGAAATCAATGCGAGTTTTCAAGAATCAGTGAGAATTGATGAGAACTTATGGAAATCATCAAGATTTCTTAGTAATCCATACATAAAATAGAAAATAGTCATTCATATTCGTAATAGCATGTATGGGAATTATTCGAATAAATTATAACATAAAATGCAGGGACGCGCATCGTGTCTAGTACAAATTAAAAAGATCACAAGAATTTTAGGGACCTCGCATTCGTTCAAATATCATTATTATGTACCATTGTACCATTTTTACTCATTTCTCGGTGAAGTCAACTAAAGCTACGGCCAACACTGAAAAAATGAAAAAATCCATGTTCCAACTAACCGAATTTTCCATTGAGCTCGGCGTCGAAGGCGTTGGGCGAAACGTTTCTGTGCCCAGGGGGGAACTTGCCCATGTGAGCCATGGAGCCACCGAGGTGGTTGGGGTTCATGGAACCATTGTTCAAGGCGAGGGGCATCGCTTTGCCTAGGGGCGGCGGTGGGTTGTTCATCATGTGGCTCATCATCGGGAGTCCATTGGGGGCGCCCATCATTCTCGAATTGGGGCCCAAATTTTGCTTGAAAGCCAAACTTTGGTATGGAATGTGGTAGGGCCCGAAATCAGGGCGCATCGAGCCGCGGAAACGAGGATTTTGCCAGGGTCCCATGCGGCGAGAATCGTTGTTGTAGTGGCCTTGGGGACCGCCGTAAGATGGGTGGGCCCAAGGCCCAGGCCGAGGCTGATTTTGCCATCTCGGGTCTGGTCCGTTCATGTTCAGTCTCGTCATGCACTGCGATCGAATGGATGGACGCTAGTTATACATTTGTGAAGTGTGGGTTAGACAGAGACAAATAAGACACTTCGGGTTAGGAATAATATTAAAATCTTCGTATGCGACAATCCTGACAAAAAAGTTACAACCCTTCCTGGGTTGCAGTGAGGTTGCAAATTTCGTAAGATGAAAAAAAGAGAGGTTTTTGGTAATTTTGAAAGTTTCTAGTAGTTTTGAAAATATTAACGGTGCGATGAATTTCGCGAATTTCGGGGTTTTTGATACACTTGGGAATTTATAAGTTTCTTGAGAGTTTTTACATATTTTTATAGTGTGAGAATTTTTGAAATTTTATTAATTTTTTAAGGTACGTAAATTTAACTGAAATTGAAAGTTGAAATTGTTGAAATTGAAAGTTTTTCTACGAAAGTTGTTAAGTTCGACAGAAAAATATTCGGAAACATTCATAATAATCAAAATTGTCGAATAATAAGTTCGAAATTTCCAACGGTTGTACAAAATTTGATAGTTCTGAACATCGCGACAATTTTGAAGAAATAATGCAGTTTTCTTCTACTAGAAATTTTGTCAACGTTGAAATTCCAAATTTTCGTCATTTTAAAACTTCGAAAATTGTAGCACTTTTGAAAATTAGAGAAATCGAGAAATTTTTAGTAATTTAAAGTATTTTGTCTGAAATTCTAGCAATTTCATGAATTCGCTACCTACGAATGTTGCAACCTCTTTGTCAGGGAATTAAAATTGAGAAATTCGGAAATCCAGATATTAGAAAATTTTCAACTTTCGGAAATCCAGATATTAGAAAATTTTCAACTTTGACATGGAAAAATTGAAGTTTGCAAGTCAAGAGTTAAAAATATACGAATCTCAATATTAACGATCTCGACATAAGTTCCAAAAAGAAAAACTTATATTTTCAAGTTTCGTAATATCAAATTGCCGAGTTCCTAAATTCGGCATTTTAAACATTCAAATTTTCGCATTCGAAATTGCACAGTACACAAATAAATTCCAAAATTATGTACATCAGAATGTCCACTAAAATCTTTAGAATTTATAAAGGCAGTATAAGGCACTACAAGGTAGTTTAGACACATCTGGTATAAAATATTTAAACTGGAAGTATTCCAAGCTTCATATTCGACAATAAAAATTCAGAAACTCGAAAATCTATACATTTGCAAATGTTCAACTTTGACATCGAAAAATTAAAGCTTGGAAGTTAAGGGTTATAAATATTCGAATCACAATACTTTTAAATTAAAAACTCACGATCTCAACATCTACGTATTAATAAGCTTGAGTTCCAAAAAGATACCAACTTATATTTTCAAGTTTCGTAATATCAAACTGCCGAGTTCCAAAACTCGCGATTTCAAAGATTAAAATTTCCAATTCCAAATTGTACATTACACATAAATAAATTCAAAAAATGTACATCAGAACGTCCATCAAAATCTTTGAAATTCATAAATTCTAACATTATAAAATTCGCTGTCAAATCAAGAATACGAAAAAAGTACGAAACGAGAGAAAATTCCATAATCTCAAGTAAAAAATTCAGAAGGCGGCAAGCGACCACAATAAAAAATTTGACCTGATCAACATGTCATCCCGCACCTTCCGAATTTTTGACTCCTCATAAATCGCAAAATCTTACATCTTGGATGCGCTTGTTGTACTGCATCTGGGTGATGGCCCCTTTTTTTAGCTGTTTTGAGGCGTGCTCCATCGCGTTTTCGTAATGGTTCGAGGAAAGGTTGTACGCATGGTTGTTGTAGTTGTCAAATTCACGGCGAATGTTCCTGGCGTTGTCCTCGTGTGACCATCGCTGGTGTTCTTGTGGCTCCTCCAAAATCGGGGCGTATTTTCGGGACGGCGATCTCTCGCGCATGTCAACATTTTTGGCGTAGCTTTGAAACGGCGATATTTCGCGTTCGTCCACATTTTTCGCGGAACTTTGGAACGGCGATATTTCGCGTTTGTCCGAATTTTTGGCGTAACTTCGGGAGGGCGATCTGTCGCGCTCGGATTTCGGGCGTTTTCTCTCGTCCCTTGGTTCCCTTCGGTCACGGTCACGGCGCTCTTGTTGCCGATCTTGGCTCACGGAGCGTTCTTTTTTTTTCGGGGCCTTGATTTTGGCCCAACTTTCGTCACTTTCGCTGCCGGAAATGACGGGCGGAGGCGGCGTCGGCGGACGTCCCGCGTACGGGTTCGTCAGTTGCCGCAAATCTACGTCTTCGTTGCCAAACAAACTAGGGAAATATACAAAATGTGAGTGATATTTTTTCTAGGTTTAATTAGTTTTTTGAAAAAATGAGATTATTGGTACTATTGAAGAATTTATGAACTTTTCAGTTTCAATTGGTTTTCATAAAAACTGGATGTTTGAAAAAATTGTTATATTTATAAATAAATAAAAATGAATGAAGAATATTTTTATGTTTATAAACTTGTTTTGTCCTTCGTGAAATTATAGCTAAATTTGTCAACTTTGAAATGACTGAAAATTCGAATCATCAAATGAATCAAAAATTTATATTTCATCAGAATTTTCGATATCTTCATTTATCTTGCAATTTCCAATCAAATCCACGAATTTCGACAATTTCATTTTTTATCGAAAATTTCGCAACTTTTCGAAAATCGTATAATTTCTCAAATATTTCTAATACACATATTAAATTCCACACATTTTCATCAATGCCAGAATTTTACGAATTTTATAATGAAAAAATTTCAATTTTTATAATTCATGTAAGTTACAAAACTTCCCACGATTTTGAACATTTTTAGCATTATCATCAATTTTCGTTAATTTCGATAATGTTATAAAATTATGCGAGTTTAATAATTCATTTCGAATTTTAGATCCTACAGTTTACTAAACACGATGCATAAATTTTAAGGATTTCGGATTTTTTATGTTTCGATGGTCAGAAACTTTCGTATTTTGAAAGATAGTTTTTTTTTCTCTCAATATTCTGGAACGAAAAAAATAAAAAAATACCCCAAAAATTTGGATAAAGCATCCCAATTTTCAAAATCACCATATTTCGAATCTAATCAATGTTAAAAATTTTGTAAGAATTCAAACTGTGTAATCTAAGAATTTAAATTATCTTTTCTAAAAATTAAAATTCTTCACGAACATAAACTCAAAAATGTAAAAATCACGAAATTTTCAACATTTGAAATCGAAGCTACGAAAATCTGCACATTCTGTAATACACAAATCATTTCCATTATGAAAATTCCACGATTGTACATATCAAAATAAAAAATTTACAAAATTAAAATACGAAAAGTCAAATATTTGTAGAGGAAATTCGGATTTCAAAATTGCAATAATTTTATTTGAATATATACGAACGTAAAACTTGTGTAGTTCGAAAATTACGGATTTGAGAATTTTTATCTCAATATTAGCAGAATTTTATAAGGCACGATAAAAAAAAAATGAAATGATTAACGAAATGCAACGTTTTTTAGGTCGGTCATTTCTGATTTCAAGTTTCGCTGAAATTTTTTAGTGATATTCAAAATTTATATAAATACTCAACAAAGTCTATATGACCATTGAATTTCATCGTAATAAGCAATATATTGTACTTACGAGCAAATAAATATTTAAAAAAATTAAAGACGAAAAAAAGCTCTTACAGTACAAACAACTACTCTATTCTAAACAGTATAACTTCCCACAGTTGGCCCGGGGAACATTTCAACAATGAAATGAATCCAAAACCACATTACACAGCCCTTTTCTGCAATTTTTAAAAGAATTGTAGTTTTTCTCTTTTTTTTTTTTTTCTCGCAACTAATTTTCGAGGTGTTTGCTGATTTCAAATTTTGGAAATTTCAGTTTCGAAATTCGTGATTTGAGAGCTTTAAAAAATTTCAAATTCCGAAAAAATGATAGTTTACGAAAATTTTACCATCATTCACAAGTTTTGGTGAATTTCGGAAAACTTCCACAAGCGTTAGAAAATTTTCGTAAATTCTTGAAAATTACGGAAAACCTTAAAGATAAATTAGGGAATTTTTAAAAATGTTCGAAAACTCGAAATTATTGAAAAAAAACCGTAAATGTGTATTGTTAAGAACATAATTCATGACATTATTAGTTTTTTTATTTGTTAATTTTCAATTTTTTGGACTACTTCAATTTTTAATACGGAACAATTACTAATATTACGAAATATTTTCATATCAATTATTTTTTCGTCAATATCGCACTTTCTCGTGAATTCAACTCTGTAATGTGATTATTGTTTTATTCCACTACTCACGGGTCGAAATTTTGTTCAGCCTGTTTAGATTTTTTCTGAGCCGCAGAATCCTCATCGGCAGAACCTGTCATTTTCCCAGCAGTCGGAGGCGGCGCAATGACTCTCAAATCTAAGTCTTGTTCTGCAAATGTAATCCGTAATTGAGCAAATTAGAAAAACAAAAAAATTTCTAAATTTCACATCTTTTACGAAACATCTTCGACGATTTCGCCAAGCGACAAAAATTAAATCCACGTTCGAAAATGAAAAAAAAAAAACAAACAAACAAACAAACACAAAACCCTCGTTGTAGAATACATTTTCTAGCTCCAGAAATTTCGCAAATCAACAAAAATTCTCCGTTATCATAGAAATTCTGATACAGCTAATATCAATCAATGTAATAAAAAAATTTTCTAGGTGCTGGGATACGAACCCAGGACTTTATAACTTTGCTTTCAGGAAATCAACGGTCGTGGGTTCGAATCCCAGGATCGGGACATTTTGTTTGGATAAAATAAAATTTTTTTAAACTTTTCGAATAAATTTTTACATAGGCCAATTTTTTGTACAATTTTTAATATATCGCGTATTTTTACGAAAAGCATGTATGAAAGACAAAAAAACACATTTGTTTAAAATATAAATAAAAAAAAAAAAACCACGATCCTGTAATGTTGAAAACATGTAAAATATGTCGTAAATTAACCGGGGGTAATTGGAAAAAATCGTTTTTGCCGATGCGGCTCTTTTAAACGGCACTCAGAAAAATTGATTGTATAGCCAACTGAAAATTCGGGTGAGGATGTTTCATTTTATTAACGCACTGCAATATTTTTCATCATCTACCATTACTTCGAATAAAATATAACACCTCTTTTATTCCAACTACCCTCGTAAATTGCAGAGAAAAATGATTCTCTCTCTCTCTCTTATATATATATACGTATTTTTTAAAAACAAAATTCATTGTTTTTCGACCGAAAAAATTACAACAAATTGTTTTATATCCCCCCATTAATAATATTTAGTCATCGAAACATGTTAATTACGTATATATGTTCAAATTCAAGATTTTTTTTCATTTTGAATATTCAAATTTATAACGAAATTTAAATTTTTTCATGACTAAAAATTATTAAAGGAGTATAAGGAGTATTAAATATTATAAGTTCATTTGTTATGATTTTTTACGTCGGAAAACGATGAATTTTAGTTCATGCGGTAAGTTTTAACACACTTATCCACTATTTTACGATAAATATAGGATAAAATATATATTAGCAAATAAATATAAAACTTTAGTTTTTCGTCATCTAAAATAATGTTAGTATATGAAAATATTCAAAATATTACATTTCGTGTATTTCACTACACTGGTATCCATTTTACGCCGTGTATTAAAAAAAAATTCTATATAATTTCTCTCCGAAATTCAGTCATTAATCGAGTCTGTAATTTTAAGTGTACTTACGAAAACTTAATTTTAATAACACGACACCCTGAAAATATCTCGCATTATTACTTTATGCTCCCCTTATACTACCACTGAAGCATCGACATTGTTAACGAATTCAAAATCACAAGTTTTTCGATAAAGTATTTCAAATATACGCCTTCACGATTTTCCCCTAGATTAAATGGAAAAGCCTCCGTAATATAGGGGAAAATCGAATGCATATGAAATCCTATACGTTACAGTCGAATAATTGTGAGATGATACTACGTTTATTTAAAAAAAATAGGAACTTACTCTTGAAACTGACAAAATAAAATTTTTTGATAAGTTTAATGTGAATCGTCCACTTTTTCACCTTGTCGGTCTTATCGGTCGTCTTTCGCGCGTTTGACAACGTTAAAAATTAGCACTCTCTCCCAATCTATTCGTATGTGATTCCGCGTAAAAAATATGTATCCAAGTCAATATTATTTATTAATAATCGAAAGTATATATACGGGTCGGAATAACGAACCGTGCAGTCGTTCGAAATCATCACTTCGACGTGTCCGTTGGATTTTTCCAACAGTCTCCCGCAGTTGAGTCAACTGCATTACAGTTAACGACACCATCATTTTTCTCAGTGCGTTTCGCATTGAATGAAAAAAAACTCCGAATCGAGAAAAAACGATTTTATGTAAAAACTGTTGTACTATGAACGACGCGGAAAAAAATTCTGAATGTCGGATATGAATGCGATTTCCCAAAACCAGTAGAGCACGGATTAAAGATTCCGATGACAAATGGGGCGAAAAATACGAAGTTTCGAATTTTGCCCTCTTTTATATTCTCGGGATTCCGTAAAAAAAATGAGATGGGCAATTTTGAATATAAGTATTCGTGTGTGTCGAAATTTAAGTACGAATAAAAACTTCGAATACGCAATTTTCGGTGGATGATCGATTTTCAAAGTAAATTGAACGAGTACTGTGATATACATGGGGATGAAATGAATAGAAAAAATTTCAGACAGTGCAATAAACAGAAGTGAAAATAATTATTCTGTAGTTTATTTTTCTGCATAATGTAAATCGAAATTACGCATACACCGGAAACTCACTCATTTCGAGTGTCGGGTGTTAGAAAGTGAAAAACTCATTCATCTTCAGATTAAGGAAAAATCTAGCATAGGAGAAATCTTATTTCTGGTGGGCTTGCTTGCTTCCGCGACGTGAAAAGTGAGGGACAAAGGACCCGAAGGTAAGTGAGTGGGCCACCCGAAGATAAGCGTATATAGTAGATAAGTGAGTTTCTGGTATACAATTTATAGAAAATTTTGTAATGTACCGATCAATATACGGAATATAACCAATTTTTTCAACTTCTATAAAATTAACATAAAAAATCAAATGAACCAACAAAAATTCGTGGAAACTGGATTTTTCCTCGACTCAACGATTTTTGTTTAGAAAATGACAGGTTTTCATGTGGGTCAAAAACCACAATTATTTGAATCCACCCAAGAATTTTCATCCTTCCGAATTTCGCAAAAAAGTATTCTTCTCAAAAAACAACCCCCCGCCGCTCCACAAAAAAAGCATAACCCAATTTCCAATAGCACATGATAACTTCATGATAACTCAGTAATTCCTCCCAAAACATTGACACGTAAATTAGCATTCCACTTCCTCGAACATCGATTCTTTATAACATTCACAATATACAATTTCGTCCACAAAGCACCATTTACCATAAAAAAAACCATACAACAAAATTCATCGTACAAATTAAAAAATGCTTCATCACCGTCGCAAAAACCCGACCCAACTCACTTTGTTCACCGCCGAGACCCGGCAGAGTCGCCCTGAGGTCCTCGTCTCTGTTGCCATCGGCCTCCTGGTTGAGCTCCTTGGCGGGAGGGCTATCGTCGCTCGCGTCCTTGTTGCGGCGCATGTAATTGCGCCCTTTGACGTTCGATTTGATATCTTTGACAGCAGGAGGGTGCGGGAGGGAAACAATAAGCGAGCCGGACTGTTCTTCCTCAGTGAGGCTGGCGCTGTTGAGGGCGTCGAGGACGGCTGGAGAGAAGGAGGAGGATGGGGAAGAAGGTTTCGTGGCGTTGCCACTGGCGCCACCGTTGCTCCGACGGGGTATGCGATACGATCCGGAGGAGGAACGCGACGTTTTCGCGGGGGGACTGGGGCAGCGCTCCTTCCTTTTCGATGTGGACGATCTTTTTCGGGACTTGGGCGAAGGGCTTGAAGACGCCGGAGACGAGGGCGGGACGGCGACGGCGTTGGTAGCGTCGCCGCTGTCAGCCCTCGGCTGCTGCGGCGGCTTCGAGCGCTGTTGCTGTTTCTTACCCGGGAACTTGACGGGGGAGGAGGAAGTAGTACTACCACAACTAGCGACATCTTCTTTGGCTTTACCCTTATTATTGCTTACATGGGCGCTATGGGTCAAAGACACTTTGGGCTCTTTACTGAGATCAGAAAGATGATGCGTGGATGCATCTTTATTTTCATAAGCAGTCTTATTATGTGCATTCTCCTTCGCGAGTAAGACAAGGTTACTTATATCGACATTGCTCATTGATGGCGGCACCATCACTGATTGTGTCGGCGGCGCCAGCTGTTTTAGTTGCTTCAGCTGCTCCTGGACCGCTTGCAGAGCAAGCTGTTCCTGCTGCTGGTGATGTTCGGTGCGGACGGAGGGCGGCAGGAGTTGCGGGTCTGTGACAGCGGGGAATTCCTTTGGCACAGGAGATGCATTTTTCAATCGCGGGTCTCGGGACACCGGTGGCGGAGCGATTGGTGGTGGCTTCGCATTTCTGCGAATCGCCTGGAAATGAGGAAATGAATGATTTTTAGATGTCTTTTTTGTGACATGGCCATCTTTGGGAGTTGAATGAATTTCTTTAGATGTGTTTGAAACAGTTTTGAGAAATATTCGACAGTTCTGTACGCAAGTTTGAGAATTTATTCATTCTGACATTTTGTGGAGAAAAAATTCAAATAACGATTTAAAAACTTGTGATTCGATCTACAATAAATTTGCCATAAAGAAAAGATATTTGTGACATTCAACTAGTGTACACAGAACTGAAAAAGGTGTTTTGTGGACTAATATTATGTAAAAAAGATGTTTTCAAATGTAGCCGAAATTTTCATTTTTTGTGTGAAAAACGTAGAATTACAAATTCCTTCACAGACACATTCTTACAGAATAAAATACTAACCATACTTCACATGACCTATTATTTTTGCAGAAAAATGAGTAAATGAATAAATGAAATCGCAAAATTTTAAATAAACCAACGCAACTTACCTCTACTGCGCTGCACAACTCAAGTTTTTGCTTTTGGAGTTTCAAAAGCTCTTGTTGTTTTTGGGCAATTATTTGTTCTTGAGACATGCGAGATGCAACGTTTGCCAAAATTGGGTCCGATACATTTAACGGAATAGGCGGTGCTTTCGGCGCAGGTTTTGGCGTCTAAATTAAAAAAAAAAAAAATCATATTGTGGATATATTAGAAAAAATACTCATCACATTCGATCTATTTCCCTTCTCACAACTTTTTTTTTTATCTTCAGTACAAGAGGAATTTTTTTCTTATTAAAGAAAAAGAATTCCAAAATTTTCAACAATTTTATTTGTAAGTTGGAACTTTCTCTGCTATACCAAAGAAACAAAAATCCTCAAATGTTAGAGTGAACAGAAACACTTTTTTTTGTTATTATGTGAACAATATTGATATCCGATGAATTTCCATTTTCTGATGTAAAGAACCAAAACAATATTTCGATTTTTCTTGACTATAAATCAACATTTTCCATGTCAAATTCAATATTTTATATAAATTATTGATTGGATACTTTCACATCAAAACTATTAATAAAATATAATAATACACACCAAACAACGATGTATGATAAAAGTAATTGCTCTTACCATATTGAGAAATTTTGGGTTCACATGTACACTGGCCATTGGGTGTAAAGGCCAAGCTGGATCAATTTTTTGAACTTGATTGTCTAAATTCCAAAGCAGTTTGGTCGGAAAAACATCGCTCCACGAATGTCGCAGTTTGTACAAGCTTTTTCGCGTGACTTCGTCAACCTATAAAATTTCACATTATCAATTTGTATCACCAAAATTTAATCGAGTATAAATTTCTTCATCTACAATTCTCGCTACATAGAATTTTTTGATTCATTTTATTAAGTTCCCCAATTAAGAAAAATGCAGTTTGCGAATTTTTTAAAACTTTTCCCTAGATTCGAAAAATATACAAAAATCCCCTATTTTTCCACAAGAATAATATTATAACTTAACCGACCTAAAATCCTCAAGATGGAAAGATGACCAAATATTTCGAACTTGACAGAAACCCCTGAGAATTTCATGTTTCTTAAGAAAAACTGAGTACAAAAATTATCAATTATTCAAATTAAAATTGAAAAAAATTGAAAAATTCTCACCCTTTCGAATACATGGCAAAATAAGGCGATGAGGTTCACCATGAAAAGAGGTAGGTACGGATCTTTCACATTTTTCACGATCGAATCGATCAGGTACAGCACAGGTAATTTACCCTCGGGTTGCACCTGCAAAATTTCACATTTTTCAAGCATACGACACGACAAGAAATTAAAAATTAATTTATAAAGAAAAATTACAGTAAAACTGAAATTTTCAATTCATTTTTTGATATTTATGATCAACTTTTGCAGTTGCAAAAATTTCTAAAATAACTCCTTTTTCATTCCTATCAATACCATTTTAGTTCAAATTTTTGATGTCCGAAATTATTCAGTTTGCATAATTTTTCACACACACACACACACACACAAATTAAAAGTTTGGAATCAGGTAGTTAAACAAATTACTGCTTCATTTCCCAAGCTTGTAGAGTTTAAATAAAAAATTTGCGGTGATCACTTATATAAACTTTACCGGAAATTCAAAATCCCAACATTCAACATTCACAAAAATTTCGAAAGTTTCAGGCTTCAAAACTACGAGGATTCTCCAAAACTTGACAAATCTCCGAATTTCCAAAACTTCAAAATTTGTAAAAATGGAAAACTTCATAAATGCCAAAATGTTTCAAAATTCATCCACGTAATTTTCTAAAACTGCAATTTTCATTTAAATTCGTTGAATTTTAAAATCATAAATTTTCAAAAACATCGAGAATACAAAACTTTCGAAATTCCTATAACTTCAAAATTTTTTAAAAACTTCACAAACGCCGAAATGTTTCAAAATCCATCCACATAGTTCTATAAAACTGCAAATTCTATTCAAATTCGTTAAAGCTTCAAATCATAAAATTTTTCAAAACATTGAGAATGCAAAACTTTCGAAATTTACAAAACTTCAAAACTGAAAAAAAAATATGATAAATTTCGGAAATGCCCAAACGTTTCAAAATTCATTCTTATAATTCTCGAACACGGCGAATTTCATTCCAATTCGCCAAAACTACAAAAAGTCAAAAATATATGACAAATAATGCAAATTTTATAAATGCGTTCAAGTGAAAAGAAATGATTTTTTACCTTTTCCAAACGTTTTTCTATCACATCCACAATCACTTCAGCGTGTTCCTTATTGTTTTGCGCGAAGTATGTTAACCCATCTACGGAAGCTTTTGTATTTTTCAAATCTCCCAACTTTGACAGATAATGGGCTGCCACTGCTTTGGCTTTGCCCGTCATTTCTTCATCGATATATGATTCTCCTCTCGTGATACATAAACCTGTAAATACGGAATGAAAAGTTCTTAAAAAAACTGTCTCAGGAAAATCCGGCGCCCTAGCGTTTCTTGAAAAATCTCGCCAATTTTCGTAAAAACGTGTCCTTATACCCAAGCGGCTCCAGAAAAACTGGCAGCGACTGAGCTCATAGCGCGAGTTTTTAAAATTAAAACGCATATATTTATACGTTTCGGGAAAACCTATTTTTTCAATACAGAAAAAACGGTTCAATCCTTAAAGTACACCCGGGGGTCGCTGACACCGGGAAACTTCCCGTTGAATTAAAAATTTTTCATCATAATTCTTACTTACGTTAACAGGCAAAATCGATGCCATTCACCTACATATTATTTTTTACGAAAATATTATACAAAATGAATTATTTTTATACAAATTACAGCATATGCCCAAAAATTTCACAAAAAAATATCAAAAATGAATGAAGCTATGAATTTTTACGTAACAAACCCAATTTTGCGAGTATTTTTTTCGAATGGTTGAATGACCGCTGAGGCTTTGGAAATAAAAAAAACTTGATCACAAAATACGAAAAATTAACGAAGTTAAACATTTTTTCGTAAAAAATCTAATTTTCCAAGTTTTTTTTTTTTCGAGTATTATTTTTAGCAATTGAATTAGCACTGAAGCTTTTAATATAAGAACTTCCATCACGAAGTAATAAAAATGAATGAAGTTATGAATTTTTCCATAAAAAACTTGGTTTTACGCGTTTTTTTTTTTAAGTATCTTTTCATTGAATTAACACTGGGAGTTCTTAAAATTAAAAATTTTGTTAAAAAATACGCAAAATTAATAAAATTAAGAATTTTG
>JAPYZK010007312.1:0-12944 GCA_030522785.1 Platygaster equestris
AAAAACCGACAGTATACAAAAAATTTACGAATGGAAAAACATCACAAATTCCAAAAATCTGACAATATGTAATTAGAAGACGGAATTTTTCGATAAGAGTTCTAACTTTAATTTTACTAGAATTTAGGACTTGAAATTGGAACATCCCTAGTAATTCTATATTAGTTTTTATAAGACCTCAGAAAAAATTTTTACAAAAATTTTTATAAACTCGGTTTTATAGAAGTTTCATAAAATTTGCATTTTTTATGAAGTGGTTTTATAAAAGTTTTATGAAACATTAAAAAAAAAAAATTTTTTTCAAAATTTTTAAAAATATGCAAAAATTTTTCTAACCTTTTTTGGATCATTTTGCTAATGTATATATCATTTTTCATCAGTTTATGAGGCTCTTACTCAAATTTCGTTTCGAAAGAAATTAAAAAATTTGTTGGAGGCCGCGGGATTTGAATTTGCGACCTTTGCATCAGAAATCCGATAGTCAACTTTCTTGTCCATCAAATCTATGTCAATTTGGATGCTTATTTCCAATTTGAGTTTAAGAATTTCCAAGTCCTATAGAATCGTATGTTTTTACGTTTCGTAATTGCTAAAAAACGTTGCGAACATATTTTCTATTCCCTTGTGTAATAAAAACGTATCAAACATTACTATAAGAGAAGTTCCTTACATAATGAAAATTTTTTCATAAAAATATGAAACTTTCCATAAAAATCGCAGTTCTTATAAAAATAAAGGTTTGTAAGAAAATTTTGACAGATTTTATGAAAAAGACTTTTTTATTAAGTTTTTATAAAATTACTTTATAAAAATCGAAAATTTTATAAAACTTTTATGAAATCGACCTGTAAAAAAAACGAATTTTCACAAATAATTCACTGATTTTATAAAAATTTTGCATGTTTTTATAAAAACTACAATCACTAGGGATCGTAAAATTCAGAATGATACACGAATTTTTAGTTTCTATTGTCCAAAAATCAAAGAACTGAACATTTCGAATAGAATCTATAACAACTTGGAAAATCCAAAAATATAATCTAAAGACTTGAAAATGATCCTGAATGTAAGAGTTCATAAATTCGAGACTTAAAATCGAAACATTAGTAAATTCGAGACTGGTGAACATTTCGGAGATTTCAGAATTTGGAACTTGAAGATTCAAAAAATTTAAATAAAATATCCAAAAAATCAGCAATCTTCAAACGAAATCGAAAAGTTCAAAAATAGTTGGAAGATACAAAATTTCGCAAATTCAGTAATTACTCGGACCTAAAAATTGCAAAATTCCAGAGAAATGAGAAAATTCCGGAGTTCACCGAATTTCAAAATCGGAGATTTACAAAATTCAAATAAACTACTCGAAAGTGTAAGCAAGAAATTATAACATAATAATTCTAATTCAAAAAAGTACTCAAAATTGCATTTTTGAATTAAAACATCGTAAAACTTATATAAGAATTTAAAAATGGTCATTCCCAGAATACAAGAATCGAATATTCGAATACTCTACATAAAATATCATACAACAAAATCAGAAGCTCTAATAATAACTCTGATCTGAAAATTTCCCAAAATTGCACTGTTCGAATTAAAACATTCCCAAATTCGCACCAAAAAGACTATCTCAAACTCTATAGACTCGAATAAAAAAATGAAAAAACAAAATAAAATTCGTCCTACCATCCCTAAAATGTCATAAAATGTCAACATAATAAAGCTTTCGAGACGCTCTCAACACTTTCCTTCCCCCTTATCCCATCTAATTCTCTCTCTTTTTCATTCCCTTTTCTTTTTCTCATCACGAAATGTCCGTGAACACGGATAATGAATCTTATCAGAAGTTTTATCTTGCACTCTCGTCCGAGGCAGCTCAACGGTGCAAAGACACGCCGTAAAAAGAGCCAGAGAAGGGGAAGAAAAAACCCCCCTCCATCCCCAGATTCGCCATTCGGATTTCGTTTTGCTCCTCTGGGCATTTTTCCTCTCGCTGAACGAATCACAATTAACATGGCGCGTCTTTTATTGCACGTATATCTCATTACTCTCAGTACTCCCGGCGAGTTTCGCATTACGTATGCGTATTATAAATAATAAGAGCGATAGATAATAAGTCGCTATGGGAGAAAAGCCAGGCGAATACGGCGCGCGTGACAGTGACCCCGAGCAAGATCGAGGATTAGGTGCTACGTAATCATAGCCTTCTAGCCGCAATGGATTGCAATAGATTGTTCGCGGCTCGCTCTCGTCTCTCTACTACATCAATGGTCGTCCTAGAGGGATACACGTCAAATTTTGCGCTGTTCAGGATTTTTGCAGCAATTTTAAAGGAGAAACGATATTTTAGAAACGACTAGTCGTCAGGAAATTTCGTCATGACTCTGGGGAAATGATAAAATCGTTACTATATTTTATATTTTTCAACTTTCTGCTTTTGAATTCGCTAATCGACATTATTAGTGAGTCTTGGAATTTTTATTATGCAGTTTTTGATGTTTACCCTAGTGATTGTAGTTTTTATAAAAGTAGGCAAAATTATTATAAAATCAGTTATTCATAAGGTCGATTTTATGGAAGTTTTATTGAATTTTCGATTTTTATAAAAACTTTATGAAAAAAAATTTTTTTCATAAAATCTGTCAAAATTTTCATACAATTCATCTGTTTTTTATACATACAATTGAAAGCTTCCAAATTTTCTTATAAAACCTTTATTTTCATAAAAACTTCGGGATTTTTATAAAAAGTTTCATATTTTTATGAAACAAACTTTCTTGATGTAAGGAATTTCTCTCATAGTAATATTTGATACGTTTTTATTACACAAGGGAATAGAAAATCATGTTCATGATCGTTCAAAATCATGTTTTAGCAATTACGAAACGTAAAAACATATGATTTTATAGGATTTGAAAATTCTTCAACTCAAATTAAAAATAAGTATCCAAACTGACATAGATTTGATGGAAAAGAAAGTTAACTATCGGATTTCTGATGCAAAGGTCGCAAGTTCAAATTCCACTGCCTCCAAAAAATTTTTCAATTTCTTTCGAAACGAAATCTAAACTAGAGCCTCATAAACTGATGAAAATTGTATATACATCAGCAAAATGATCCAAAGAAGGTTAGAAAAAATTTTTCATATTTTTAAAAATGTTTAAACAACATTTTTATAACAAAAATTTTTTTCATACAACTTTTATAAAACCACTTAATAAAAATCGCAAATTTTATAAAACCTTTCTAAAAACTAGAATCACTGGGGTAAGCTTGCATTCCGAAATTTTAAAATATAAATATCCGAGTTCACAAATTCTGAAATTCACAGATTCAAACATTTATGAGTTTAGATCAAGAAAAAAAAAATTACTCAAATTTCTGTCACTGGAAAGAGTACACCAAAAACTTCGCAACTGCTGAAAAATGTCAACAAAATTACCAAAATCTCGAATATAGCACCAAATCTGTGCTCACGGTATCTAATAATTTTCATCAATTCCATATAGCTTGCTAAAATAAAATCTCAGTCGTTAGATAATTGTAAATAAAATAATCAACAATGTTCTCTTCTAATCGCTCTGTAATTAGGCAACGCGTCTAGAACTTGAGCATCAGAAAACCGAACGAATAAATAAATAAATGAAAAATCATCAGCTCACACGAGAATCACACGCACGCATTAAAAACGCGGTTTATTCGTAATTATATATTTTCTCATCGTTATGGTTTCCCGGGCGTTGGAAAAGTTGCGGCGCGAAATTGACATCGGTAAGCCTCACGTCTTGTCGACCCCCGTTATTATTCTACAATAAGCGAGCACACGCAGCGGGCTGAAACATCGCTTTTCTCGCGCGCGAGCGTGGAAAAAATTCCCGGACTTGATGCGCGATAATCTGCATTAACATATAATGCTTGCGCGCTCGATTAATTAATGATTAATGCCCCACCGCGATGCAATTAACGTGGTGATGCTATCGCTGGTGCGCTTCGGGACCGCGAGCTTCCGCGCCAACACCCGCAGCAAGGCGATTAAATTTGTCTCTTTGCTTCTCGCTGAGAAACGAGCTCTCGCTACAGTCCAGTAAAAATGGACATTTGAAACAAAAAGAAGAAAAACTTTGTTTAATTATCGTAAATCATGTTGCCAGACGGATGAATAATCAATTTTACTACTGAAAATGGATGCATTTTCCCCCTGACTTTCTGTAATTTTCAATTCAGTTTTCGGAAATGAAATGTCAGATCCAACAACTTGATTCAATTATGTGATTTTTAGTCATGACATGAGGATTTTTAATTACTTCGGAAAAAAATTTGGTAGTTATAATGTCGTGATCTGCAAATTTAGAATGATTAAAATGCATCTCGAAATCTGAAGGTTTTCAGTTAATTTCGAGTTCACTCATTTTTTTGACATCTTCCAACTTTGTAACCTTAGAAATTTGGAATTTGAACTTACAGTTAAAGTTATGCATTTCGAACGTAATAATTTAACTATATTCTCACTACAATCCATTAAAAATGGACATTTGAAACCAAAAAAAGAAAAACTTTGTTTAATTATCGTAAATCAGGTTGCCAGGCGGATAAATAATCAATTTTACTACTGAAAATGGATGCATTTTCCCCCTGACTTTCTGTAATTTTCAATTCAGTTTTCGGAAATTAAATGTCAGATCCCACAACTCGATTTAATTATGTGATTTTCAGTCATGACAATATGATATTTAAAGACTTCGGAAAAAAATTTAGTAATTATAATGTCGTGATCTGCAAAATTTAGAATTATCAAAATGCATCTCGAAAACTGAAGGTTTTAAGTTAACTTTGACTTCACTTATTTTTTTGACATTCTCCAACTTTGTAACCTTAGAAATTTGGAATTCGAACTTTTACTTCAAGTTTTGCATTTCGAACGTAGAAATTTGGAATTCGAACTTTTACTTCAAGTTTTGCATTTCGAACGTAATAATTTTACGATGTTTTCTGCAACATTTTTACAATCATCCCAAGCAATTACAGTTTTCATTCGAATATCGCGATTATCATCAGACTCTTATTAAACTTGGGATTAATGACTTTTGTAATGTCAGGATGAGAAATGTATACGTATGGAATAGCAAAGCGGTAATGCCGCCAATTTGTATTCAGCCGTGTTCCGATCCCGGCTGCGGGAAATGGTTGAATTAGCAAACATACTCAAGGGCGTGAGTGAGTACCGTTGATTGTGTCAACAACTCGAGAATAATGTGAGCGGTTTGAATGTCAAGTCCAGCAAGCAACAAAGGATCGCAGTCGCTTTTCAGCATTGTTTGTCATCAACTCGCGCTATTTGTACTAGTGCTTCATTTCTTGAATTTCAGGTTATTTATGCATTTGTTAATGAATGTCAATTTTTTCAAACAGAGTATTTGGTGGCCGAGTATTCAAATTATACGATATTTCTGCTCAATTTATAAACTACAAGGTTAATGAATTTTGCTCAAAATTCGTTGAGCGAAATAACGATGGAAAGAAAATGGAAATTTTCCATTCTACTTTCGTGCACACATTATATGTATATGAGAACGAAGGATGATCGATGATACGGCCGATTGTAGGGACGAAATTATATAATAGGAGTTAGGCCTTTTATATGCGGGATTTATCGATGCCAAGCAAAGCATGAGATGATAATAATGCAAATTCTCGGACATTGTTGGCAGTAAGCGAAGCGTTACTCGTGCCTGCAGTTGGATCGCCAGTTTTATTATACTGCAATTGTTTGCGATTTCCTTTAGAATTTTATGAATTGTTCTCAACAAAATTTTGGAGATGTCACAGATTTAATTCTTCAATTTTCCGAAAGTCGTACACTTCCAATGAAGAATTTTCGATAATCAATGGATAAAATTTCTAACAAAAGTGCTTAGCGAAAGAAGGATTGTATAAAACAAATCCCTAGATTTCACGAAATGGCTAGTGGAATTCTAAAGATTCCAAAGATTTTCCCGATTCTCAATATTCCTAGATTTTCAGTAAGTACTGGAATTTCGAAAATCGATCGATGACTCCTAATCAAAAATGCTCACTAAATTTTTATTTTCCTAGCAAAAAACGACAGTTCAATCGTCCACATTGGTTGAGGGCTTAACATAAAAAATACGAATTTTCTAACGCACCATGAGAAAATTCCTAGATCCCACAGTTCGCAAATTTCGAATAATTCCCACATTTTCAATAAAAAGACAATTTCAACAATCCCTTCAATTCTTCGATTATTCTACATTCCTAATAGTATAATTCCAAAGATTTCGGAAATTTTCCTGATCCCTTAACATTCCCAGATTTCAAGTACTAAAATTTAGAAAAAAATCGATCGATGAATCCTCATCAAAATAATTACCGAACCTCAACTTTCCCGATAGGTCATTTCTCATTCCTCTATTATGCTTTTCTACGTTTTTCGAAAAAAATGACGGTTCAATCGTCCAAATCGGTTGAGCGCTCTACACATCACGCGTCATGATACGCTGCAATTACGTATTGTATAACAGTTCCGTCACATACGCGAGACGCGCGAGATGCGAATGGAATGGAACACTTTTTCCCCCGTTTTCGAAGAAACGTGTAAACGCACGCGGAAAATAACCGCGATCCAGCTTTAATTAACGTGATTGACGACAGTTTCTTTGTGCCATTGCTCTTTCTTGTCTCACTCAAGCTGCTACTCCCCTCAGGTGGCATTGTTCCTGAATTCGTCGAAAATTCCTTGCGTCAATAACTTGGCACCCGTTCGGAATGTACTTTTTTCCAGTACCGCCGCAATAAAATTCATTACTTTCGACGCTCTTCCAGTAGAAATATGAAATATTCAGTAGCTCCCACGTTTTCTCATCTTTACGTACACAATATACTGTTAATAATGTCAACTTTCAACTTGCAAATTCGTCTAACAAAACTGTCCTACAGCCGAAAAAAACAGTAATGCCCATTTTCCTTTTAGGCTCATTTTCTATCACCTCGACATGAAATATTGAACCTTCCAAATAAACATCAACATTCTTTTCCCTTTCATGCCGCAGAAAAAATCCAAGTTGAATATTTGTAACGATCACTCATCACCGGGGAAATTCGAAACTCGAATCAACAACCAGGAAAAGCTGTTTTTCCATCACCTCCTAGAAAACCGCGCCCCTGAGCCATAATAACCACAGTGATTCTCACCATAACAAATTTCCCGTCCCTCTCTACCCCTCGCCTATCTCGCGGCCAGCGGCGATTAGGGTAATGCATGTTGGCCGGCTACGGGGCTTTTTTTCGCCTTCGATTGTTTATTCATGGAAGCCGTTTCCAGCCCAATTAAGGATTCCGGCACGTACGTCGTCGCGAATTGGAAACATGAATTCCATTGCGATTTCACGCTGAAATCGCTCCGGGAAAATGACGCCGGCGACAATGGGAAAAAAAGTCGAGGAATCGTGCGAAATGATGGAATAATATAGTAACGGAGTAACGGAAGAAAAAGCGGCTTTTTTGCGGTCACGGGGGAGGAAAAGACGCTGCCGCGATGCTATGCAAAGTTATTTTCTCGATAGAAATAAAGCTCGGCCGTGTGCAAATAAATTCTCAACGTCGATTAGGCCGGCCGAGCGGCTATCCGGTAATGCCGTTACGTGTTCTTGCGTCGTCGCATCGTGCGTGCAGCGCGTCGTGTATGACCTTTAGCGCAGCGCAAGAATCACTGGAACCGACTGAAACAATTTCTCAGCATCTGGCGGTTCGCTTGACTAGCATAGCAATACTTTTGACGTTTCTTCATTCACGTACGACACTCAAAAATGTTCGCAACTTTCAAAAATGAAAGTTCGGAGTGATAACCTTTTGATTCGTTCAAATATTACTTAATTGTTTCGTTTAGTGATTTCATTCATCAAATGATGATTTATTCGGTCATTCAATTTTTAGTATCATATTTTTGTTCATAAATATACCGAGTTGAAATTTTCACTGAAATCTGGCAATGCAGTTTCAAAGATTCGCAATTCGGAAAATGGAAGAGTTCTAGTAAAGTAATGATCTTAATTTTGAATTGAGACGATCAATTTGGAATCAAGTTTCAAATTAATTTCGAGGAACTTGGAAATTTCGAAAAACTTGAACATGTCGGAATAATTTTATAATTTTGAAAACTTGGAGGATTACAAAAATTTTTCAAATCTTGAAGTCGAGAAATGTAATTTCAAAAATAGATTAAAATTTAAACATTTAAATTTGTGAAAACTCAACAGTTCAACTTATCATGGAAACATGGAGAGTTTAATTGAAAATTTTGGTATTCTGGATACGCTATGGAAATTAGTCATGTTTTTTTGAAAACTGGATCACGGAAATTCAGTAAGCCCATCATCTCAATTTTTGAATTCAACAATTAAAAAATGCGAACTACTAGAACTTTCTGGAGTGAAGTATTCGGAAATTTCAACTCAACATTTGGAACTTCGATAACTCTAAAACTGTAATACTAGAAAAATGCTAAATAGTGAACAAAAATTCAGAAGATGGGAAAATGTCTATAAAAAAAAATTCTCAAGTTCCCTGAAACTTGTGAGAATTAACAATGAAAAACATCCAAACCAAACGATTCAATTCCTAAGAAGCTGTTCATAAAATATAAAGTCTCAACGTTTTTAATTTCAAATTCCCAAACGCGAATTTCCAGTTTCCAAAATCTAACAGCACCAAACGTAAGAATATTAAAAAATAATAATAATAAGAAAAACTCGACTTTAGACATCAAGAAATTCTAACTCAGAAGTTAACTCCAAAAAATATCATGAAATCCACAGAAATTCGTAAATATCGGAGTTTCATTTGCATCAGAAATCCAATAATCAACTTTCTTGTCCATCAAATCTATGTCAATTTGGATGCTTATTTTCAATTTGAGTTGAAGAATTTTCAAATCCTATAGAATCATATGTGTTTACATTCTGTAACTGCTAAAAAACGTTACGAACATGATTTTCTATGCCCTTGTGTAATAAAAACGTATCAAATATTACTATAAGAGAATTTCCTTACACCAGGAAAATTTTCTTTATAAAAATATGCAATTTTTTATAAAAATCGCGAAGTTTTTTTAAAAATAAATGTTCTATAAGAAAATTAGGAGGCTTTCAATTGTTTTCATAACAAAACAGAAGAATTGTATGAAAATTTTGACAGATTTTGTGAAAAAAATTTGTTTATACAGTTTTTATAAAACCACTTTAGATAAATCGAAAATTTCATAAAACTTTTCTAAAATCGACCTTATAAAAAAACGAATTTTTATAAATAATTCACCGACTTTATAAAAACTGTGCCTGTTTTTATAAGAACTACAATCATTAGGGTTTCTTTTATCGTGACCAACGTTTATCACCATATATCATCTAGGCGTACTTGCTCCATAAAAAAACATTCGATAACGTCCCATCGACGTTTATCTATCCACGATATAGGGAATAAATAATGACGCCAAGATCTACGTAAGGCATGAGGGAGGGTGAAGCCAACTGGCTACAGAAACGAGTCGCAGCATCTCTGATTGCTAGCGGTCGGACACGTCAGGTGTGACAAGAAGGGTAAAAACGCGGCTGCTCCCGAGAACTGCGCGATTCTTGAAAACGGGATCGCGAAATAGTCGCCCCGTCAAATTGTTGGTTTGTCGCGCGAGTGGAATCGTCCTTTTTTGCCCAACTTTTCATCGTGATGGCCGCGGCAATTACGTAAAATGAATGCCGAGCAAGCTTTTTTGCGAACGGTAACGATTCGACGTCCCGGGCAAAAAACTTGACGGATTCACTTTCCGGGGCGAATTTTTACGTTCGCCATCTCCGGATTAATTAGCCGCGATAATAATTGAAGGGGGTCTCGCAATAAGAAGAGGCACAAAAAGAGGCGGAGAATGAGGGGAAAAAAACGAGTTGAAGGTCGTTTCATGGCGTTTCATGGCGTCACGCGTGCACGTCTCTAGGCACTGGCCTGACGAGAAAAAGTGCTTTGCTGCAGCTTCTGCACATACCTCCTGCACCTGCGCGCGCGGTAGTCATTTTTCGCCGGAGGCCATGCATAACGCGTGCTTATGCAACACGCGCTTTTTTCATGCGACTCGTACGTGCGCGTTACGGACGAGCGCATCTTGCCACTGGTCTACCATGCAAACGAACAAAACTGAAGTTAAATTTTTCACGAAAATATGTTTTTCACGTTAATCTGATGTTAAAAAGAGAAGTCCTGTATTTCATGGGGTTTATAGAAACCCGATGGAGTAGGGTAAGTAATAAAGCTGTGGACCCCCGACAGAGATTGAGCCCCCTAAGGTTAGGGGCTTCTCCAATTTTTCAGCTTTATAAATTCAAGTATTTTGATATTTGACACATTATGGGATTTCCGAATTTTAATTTTTTATATTACATTCAAAAATGAAAATTTTGAGACATTCAAGTCCCTTTAACACCAAAGTATTGTAATGCGAATATTTCCAAGTTCTGCTTTAATTAAATCGGAATTCCCAAATAACAAATACTTGCAATTCTTTTCCACTGATTTTTCGATTGTTCAAAACTCAAGATTGTAATTTCCTGGTCCTAGACTTCAAAAATGACGCTACTCAACTCATTTTTCAGGCGAATACATGAGCGCGAGGTCAAAAACCTAACTAAAATTCGACAGTTACGTCAGCGATCGCGTGTTCCCGATTCGAAAATGATCAGGGGCGCACGCAGAAAAAATTTTCGGGAGAGGATTTCGAAAAATAAAAATGTTCCCGAATTTTCGAAGTTCCTGGAATTTTCAAAGTTCCTGTAATTTTTGCGATGAATGTAATTTTTTAAATTCTTGTAATTTTTTTCAATTCTTGTAATTTTTTAAATTCTTGTAATTTTTGCAATTCCTGTAATTTTTTAATTCTTGTAATTTTTGAAATTCCCGTAATTTCTGAAATTCCTGTAATTTTTTAAATTCTTGTAATTTTTGCAATTCCTGTAATTTCTGAAATTCTCGTAATTTTGAAAACTTCCGAAATTTGTAACATTCTCGTAATTTTTGAAATTTTCCAAATTCTCGAAACTTCTGAAGTTTTTGGGAATTTTCCGATTTTTTGGAATACTTGCATCTTTGAATCCATACGAAATGTTTGAAACTCTAAACGCAGAAAAAATTTTCGGAAGGGGTTTTCAAAAAAAAAAATGTTTCCGGATTTTCGGAGTTCCTGAAATTTTCAAAATTCCCGTAATTTTTGCAATTTCTTTAATTTTTGAAATTCTTGTAATTTTTGCAATTCCTGTAATTTTTAAAATTCTCGTAATTATTAAAACTTCCGAAATTTGTAATATTCTCGTAATTTTTGAAATTTTCCAAATTCTCGAAACTTCTAACGTTTTTGGAATTTTTCTGATTTTTTGGAATATTTGAATCTTTGAATACATACGAAATGTTTGAAACTTTCAAAATTTTTTGAATTCTATGAATTTTCAAAAACTTTATAACTCTCAACATTTTTGGACTTTACAAAGTTTTCAAAATTATCAAAATTTCCGAAATGCTCCGATATTTCAAAATTCTTAGATTTTCCATAAAAATTCCAAAGTTTCAGAAATTTCAGTACTACGAGATTTTCGCAGTTCTCAAAGTTTCTGGAATTTCTAAAATAAATTGTCAGAATTAATGTAATTTCTCGAATCACTAAAATTGTTGATATTTCGGAATTCTCAAATTCTGACATATTCACAAGTTGTGCGAAATTACAAAATTTTTACAGACTTTTTACAAACTTTTTCGAGACTTTCTGAACTTTCGTAATCTTCAAAATTTTTCGATGTTTCCAAAATTTTCAGTTTTTTCGAATCACTTGAACTTTTGAAAATTGCAAAAATTCTCAGAATCAAAAAAATTGAAAACTCTCAATTTTCAAAAATTTCACAATTTTGTAACAAATTGTAATTTTGAAGTTTATAATTTTATAAATTAGAAACTAATTATAATAAATCTTCTTCAATATTTTTCAAATTTCGAGAGGGGTTTCAACCCTTAAAACCCCCCTCTGCGTGCGCCCCTGAAAATGATCAATTTTCATAAGTGTTTCACAGCCGAAATTTATTCAGGAATGTTTGATTCATTTTCAGCATGCTCACGCGTTTACTACTTATTCGGCTCGTATACGTTATAACGTTACTCGCTCCTCGATGGTAATGATGATTGTAGTTGACACGTGAATGGTCGTACATATTGTAATTGTGGGACGATTCGGAGGGCAATCGCATGGCTTGCGTACTAATTACACCAGCCCATCTACGACTCAAGTATTGTAACCAATTAAAAGAATGGAAGAATCGGAGAACCGAGAGAAGAAAATGATGCAGTTTCTCGAGTTTTTCAACATTTTCAGATTTTTCCGGAATCTTGGAGAATTGGTACAAACTTTCAACCAAGCCATCAATCTATTGGTTGTATTAGGTTAGACTCTGGAATTTTCAGATTCTAAATTTTCGAAATGTAAATTACGAAGTTTCAAAACTTCAGAAAATTTTCAAAAATTCCAAATTAAAAGATGCCAACACGTTCCAAAAATAAAAATTTTCGAGAACTATAACAATTTTCAACAATTTTGGAAATATTGAACATTTTCAAAAATTCGCGAAATTTGAAAAAATTTTACCTTTTTTCAAGACTTTGGAAAATTTTTCAAAATTTTACAGAATTAGAAAAAGTTCCAACAATTTCCGAAAATTGAATAATTTCGAAAGACTTCAACAATTTCCAACAATTTTGGTAATTTTGGAGAATTTCGTGAATTACAAACAATTTCGAACATTTTTCAGAAATTTGAAAAAATTTGAAGAATTTCAACAATTTACAGAAATTACAGAATTTATAGAAATTTTCGAAAAATTTAACAATTTTCTACAATTTTAGAAATT
>JAPYZK010007315.1:0-10641 GCA_030522785.1 Platygaster equestris
GATCCGCCCCTGATATAATGTAATAATCGCCCTAATATGAAGCCATCTTCAAAATCCATAAAAATCCGTTTTTTACGAATAATCCGTTCAAAATCCGTTTAAATTTTTCCTAGACCTGGAAAATCCGTAAAAAACGGATAAATCCGTTCATCTGGCAGTACTGGTGAAAATGAAAGTTTACTAAACTAAAAGATAATTTTTTCATACAATTTGATGATTTTTCCCGAAAATCATGTAGACTTTCCGAAAGCTCGTCCATTTAGTAAGCGCGGATTAATTAATCAATTATTCGGGAAATGTTGACTTACCACAATGTTCAAAGTACTGGCAATCGCAAAACCCATACTTTCCGCAATAAGTGCGCAAAGCAGACACGCGCTAAAGAAACTAAACAATCTAAAAGGTTCCAAAGGTTGTCCCGTAATTAGGTAAACTTGTATCAAATATATCACAGCAAGAAACAACTGAAACAAAGTCATAAAAGCCATATTTGAAAAATAATTGATATTTGTTTATTACCTAAACATAGTTGAGTTATTATTTTATTATCTCAATGATCTTAATAGTGGTGCAAACTCACCTGCGCAGGAATCGTAGAAATGGACAATGCGCAAAAATACGGACTAAGATCATACCATCTATTAAAATGTTCTCTTTTCACAAGCTGCACTTCCGAAGGAACTGCGAAATTGATCCATTTCTCGATTAATTTATCAACATCCGTTTTTATTCGGAAAATGTTCTTCTCAAAATTATGCAAAAATGAAAAATTCATCAACTGGCTCATTTAATGTGGCTTTTCGAAAAATTAATGATGATTTTGTGGTTGTTGAAACAACTTTTGATTATACATATGTGCGCTATTTTTTCGTAGAAAAAGTACAATTTTTCAATGTCTCATAGATTATATATTTATGTATAAGTCAATAATAGTTATTGGGCCTCGATTTTGAGAAGGTTCAATGATTTGTAATTGAATGTACTATATACAATTTATGTAACTATATTCAACGCATGTGCATCGAAATATTTCTAAACATGAATGTTTTCTACACGTGTATAGAAACGTTCTCACAAAGTATGTGGATCCTCCATTCATGTATGGAGAATTCATGATTACGTACAGTTATATTTTGTGTGCAGAACATCTTCTATAGAGTGTAGAAAATTATCCGCATGTTTCGGTATTCCATCATTCACGTTAAGAAAATTTAGATACATACTTACGCGAATATTTCTTTACATATTTTTTTTTCCATACGTGTATACAAGTATTTTCACACTATATAGAAATTTCAATTCATCTATGGGAATATCATGTTCGTGTACAACAAATATTTTGAGTATAGGAATTTTTCCATACAGTGATGGAAATTATCTACATGTACTGTAGAAATATCATTCATAAATATGGAAATTTTTAATTCATGCGTGTATGGATATTTCTGCACAGAGTTAGCTACAAACGTGTGTACAAATTTAAAATTAAATACGTGTGTACAAATCCATACTGGGATCAAAAATTACAGTGTAAACGAAATTTTCAAATATGAATGTATAGGAATTTTCCTATCGAAGCCAAGAAAAAATTCCGAACACCGTTAGAATTCTTTCTTAGACAACGCACAGACAATTTTGCATACAGCGTATAAGTTAATGACGTTTTATAAATGTATAGAAAAATTCCATAGTAATTTTTTTCAGTGATATTCTTACAATGCAAGAGCACTGGCAGCATTGGGATGTACAAGAATACGATGATGCACGTGAAACAAAATCCAAAATTGAAAAGAGTTTTGGAGCCGTCGTTTCCAATGTTTAAAAAAAGTCCTCCAATGATGAAACCCATAAAAATGTATAGCCAAAATTTCAAATACAAGTAGTTCTGGAAAAGCGAAGGTTACGTAGATTAGATTTGCAGCGACTTGCATGGCAGGATAACATTTCGTGCGTTTTTTGAAATTTTAAATTTTGCAACGTTTTTGAAATATTCGCAAGTATTCTTATTAATTATCGATACTGATTAACAATGTGAAAAATCGGTCGAAAACACTGAAAAAGTTCCAAAAGTACATACACAATTCGAAAATGTCAAAAACACGAATTTGGAAGATTTACAAAAATTTTCAAGAATATATTTTAAGAATTATTTTTAGATTATATTAAGATTATCAGATCTTTGGAATCGATACCAACAACAATAACGATATTTAAAATATTGACTACTAATTTTCCAAATTTCAGGGAATTCATGAAACACGTATAAACTCAAATGAAAAAATCTCTTATTATTTTAATGATCCGTTTAACAAACCATGATTCAAAGTCTCGTAAACTGAAATAAGACAGTCATCTTTTATTTTCAAGGGTTGCTATAGCGACCCCTGAAAGTGTCTTAGAATTTCCTAATATTTCGAAAATTCAACAATAATTTTCGAAAATCGGTATCGCCCCAGAAACTACATTCTCAGGACATTTCGTTTCTCTGAAAATTCCAGCTTTTCCTAATGTCCAAAAATCGTACCAAAGTTAGACAGAGCGATACTTTTTAAAGAAGCAGCTTTTCTAGCGACGACTTTAAAGAAAGAAACGATAATTCTAATAATACAATAGTGTCAATCATCGAAAGTACTCATCCCGCGGCAAAAAAAGGGTAAAAGTGTTTTCTAATTAGTAAGTGTCTGCTGCTCACTCTGTTGCGGTACAACTGTAGCATCATTCGCCTGAGAAGCGTGGTGAATTGCCAGCACCACGAGTTGGACGCTAATCTTTTCTTTGGCCCGCTCTCGCGAACGGCCGACCGACTTATCGGTGTGATCGCCAGTTTCTCGTCCACTAAAGAAACCATTCTTTCTAAGAATTCTGTACCATACTCTCCGCTTGATACATCTAACACTGGGAGTAAAAAATCGTTAACATTATCATTGACTTCAATATTGTAATTCAGAAAAAGGGAAACAAATAGTATATTGTGTGACTAGTGGGAGAAAGAGGAGATTCCTCAAGCGTGGAGATTGCCTCACGAGCGTAGCGAGTGTGGCAACACGCGAGTGGAATCTCCTCTTTCGACCAATAGTCGCACACAACGAGTTCATCACTCGCATGCCATACGTCAACAATCAGGTAATCAATTATTTTCGTCCTCTGTCAGCAGGGCCACGAAATTACATATTTCTCGCGGGCGTTGAAAAAAAATCATTTTATCACTTCGATGTTAAAAATCGAAATATTTCCAAATCACGATAATTGGAAATTTTTGTTTTATCTTAATTGTTGACTTGGACCCAAAAAAATTGAAGAATTTTTCGAATTATCGTAATTTCGAAATATTTCGATTCCCGACATCGAAAGGATTGAAAGATTTTTTTATTCGTATAAATTTTGTGTGCGCGCGCGCGTGTGTGTTCGAAAACTACACAAATTAATTCACAAAAAATTGGCTTTAATTACTTTGACTCAATTTTCTAATTTTGATAAACTCGAGCGTCTCCTGCAACTCAATCAGGGGAAGGGTTAATGAATAAAATAGACGTTAAATCTGTTTAGGACAGAAAAAAAACCGTCAGACCTTACAGAGGGCGCACTGGAGGTTTCACCCTCTGAAAAGCCTGAGGGAAAAAAAGAACCGTTAATCTTACTGAACTATGGTTCATCATGTATCAGTATTTAAGAGTAAATTGATCAAAATAGAATCAAGCAATCACACACACACACACACACACACACACACACACACACACACAACAGATACCTCAAAATTTAACAGTGTGTGTGTAGATTTAGTTGATTTACCAAAATCAGCAGGATTGTAATGTTTAGGGCACTCGATGCCAACGCATTTCAGAAAAGGAACGACGTTATCCACAGGGCCTCTGTAAGTGCATTGTCCCCCGGCCACGACGTAGACTTGGTGAAATTTCAAAAAAATACTAGCGCTAGGGGTATGAATCGAACATATAACCGTTCTTCCGCTTTTTGCTACCCTTCGGAGTAAATCGATACATTGGATCGACGACATTTCGTCCAAACCTCTGCAAAACGTTTTGCAATTTTCAAAGTCTTATACAAATTGATTCCAATTTTAAAAATAATACATTTCGAAATTAGAGTTTGAGAATTCAAAAATATAGGAAATTTGACATGAAAAATTTATTTGTGAAAGTATTTTTTTCTGTCTTCTTTCTCCTACTTTCATTTTTACTTCAATTTTTTTATTTTGTTTTGTTTTGTTTTTTTAGGTTTTTGAGTGTTTTCTTATTCATTTTTCATGAGGTATGCGCTTTTTGAATTTCTGAATTTTTTTAAAATTGAAAATATTTTTCGTGATTTTATAGTTGAATTGTTGTACTGCATTTTCAACAGCTCTGCCAATTGTTTTGAGAGCTTGACGTTTAAGAGTTTCACGATGAATTTTTTTGCTTTGCCCGGTTTTTTTCAACTAAACCATGCATCATTGGTGTTGTGCGGTTTTTTCGATGAGATAGGTTTCAGAAAATTTACAACTCATAATAATCATTAGAACAAACAAAATTTGTTAAATATTACGATTGTTGGCATATATATTTCTTCTCGATTCTTTTGACCTTCTTGTTCATGAATTATTTATCTTTAATTGCAATGATAACTTTTTTCATACTAACGTGGTGGGCTCGTCGAGAAAGATGAGTGGCGGGTTATTCACCAATTCCAGTGCAATTGAGAGTCTTTTTTTTTCTCCTCCAGAGAGTTTTTCTGTCACGGTGTTTCTTGCTGCTCTCAGTCTTAAAGTTTCGAGAATTTCGTCTATCTGTGACAGTAATACACTTCAATCGATTTTTTCATATTGGCCGCAATTCCTTTTTCCTGTTAATATTGTACTGTGGCGACGCACTTGAATTAACTTGAAATTAATTTTTGTTGACATTTTTTAATTGAAAAACCATTTTTATTTATAATTGTATTCGATTTATATTAATAGCTGCGATAAACTAATTAATATCGAATATTCTATTTTATAGAATACTCTGATATACGCGTCTACCAGAGTATACGCTATTTCTCCTATTTCGAACATTCCAGACCCTTCGTATTCTTTCTCCAATTTCTCCAAACATCCCGAACATTTTTTTCCCGAAGTTTCCATCGCGAACCATATAAATAAAAGCTGGGCCCTTGAGGGCCAGTCAGTCCGAAACCGTCATTTGTCAAACGCTCTATTCGCCGGTCTTTTTCACGCGTGATTGAAACGACAGTTGTACCTCAGTTTAAAGTTGTTCATAAACATTTTCATTTTCAAACACGCGTTCTATTTTATTGCGGCCAACCTTCCCGCAGTACCTTATTTCAAGTTCCCTCATTCCTTCCAATTAATATTGTTTTTATACACCATTTCAAACGCTATTAACATCTTAAATACCATAATTATAATTTTTTACAAATTCTACAATTTGGTTTTTTTGAATAGGCTTGAAAAAAATTACGAAATTTTCGCAAAACATTAGAAAATTTCACTTCATACCTTTTACTTATAATGCTTATTATCTGCACTATTCTGATTTTTTTTTGTTACTAAAAGAAGACGAATTTAGAATCTACCAAGTGCCATTACGATGAGGTTCATTTTTCCATGGAATCTTATTAAAAAATGAATCTTGTCGAGTTGGAACTTGAAACCTGAACTTCGACCATATTATTGCGAATAATTTTCCCTCATCTCTGGATTATTTTTTATGATGTGTAATATGAATGAAATTTTGTTGATGCAAAATTTCGGAAAAAAAAGGGAAAATTACGATGTAATCTGCAGCCGCATCATGCGTCATATCTCGCTTCGTAAGAGGGTCAAGCTCCCTGTGTTGACTTGATAACCGTCATAAAAAATAGGCCGCTGAATGTTCCCCCATTTTCTTGCGTCGTCGCGCTAGACGATAATCTGATGCCCCGGTGAGATAATTCTTCGATATCGAAGATTAATGCGCACCCCGAACGAATTATCGGAAATTCGAGCTTGTATTATTATTGTAGCGTAGTGCGTTCATGTCAAGATGCGGACGCAGCTCCCCACGTATAGGTATACGTGGTGAGTCATATTCGTATCAATACATAATTTCACTTATATGTCGATTGAAATCGGTACAATTTGAGATTTTCACGTTTTTATTCGATTTAAATCAATCGAGCTTCTTAATTTTGCGGAATTGAGAATTAATGAAACTTGCTGAATGCATTTTTCTGCTTCATGCCACAAATACGTGAGAATGTTATGAATTGGACCGAGTTAAGTGTAGACCGATACAAAAATTCGTCATAATGTCAGTCTCTTGTTAGACGAATGTAACTTGAAACTTGAAAGTGAAATATTTTCTGCGAGTAAATCATCAATCCGAAGTAGCTCATTGTCAGTTGGTTGGAGCTCCCGACACGAAATTGGGGGGATAGTCCGAGACCAGCTATGATTCTATGAACCACTGAAAAATTCTGACTGGGACTTCTTTTATTTTACGTATTTTTATCCGCTGAACACAAAAATGCAAAAAATTTTTACGAAAAATGGCAAATTCTTTAAATAAACAATTCATAACAAATCGGCTGAGGGCTGAATTAATTATTTCGTTGGTTAGAGAATGATTTTTTACATCAAAAAGTTGCTAACGATTTTTACTTTAAGTGGCATAGTTTACGAGATATTGATTATTTAAAGTTTGTTGAAAATAGCGACAATTGCAAACTTTGTGTCAATATATCTCCTAAACTATTGGTTGGATCACCAAACGTCAAAGGACATTTTTGGTCTATTTGAAGCACATAAATCAACGAAATAATAAGTTCTCTAAAATTTTTATTATATTTTGTTATAAACAATTAATTATAAATAATCATGAACAATTCGGTTTAGGGCAAAAGTAATGATTTCGTCGTCAGATCAAATTTTTTTAAGATGGAAACGTTGTAACAACTTGCGATCTAAATGTTATAGTTTTCAAGATATCGTAAATACAAAATTTACAACAATTGTAAAAGTTTCCAGGCATTTCTAATCAGTTTCTCTTTTGAACGATTCGTTTTATTATCAGAGTTCATAGGACATTTTGTGTTTGTTTGAGACATGAAAAACCAAATGAATAGTTAATTGCTTGAAATTTGCATTATATTTTTTTATAAACAATTCATTATAAACAATTGCTAACAAATAGGTTCAGAGCAGAAGTAATGATTCCTTTATCCAGATTATATTTTTCAGCGTCGAAAACATGTTTTAGTTTATGAGGTAATTTTGTTTTCAAGTAATACTTTCTGAGTTACACTAATAAGAATTTTAATAAGAATTCTAGAGCAAAATCGACTAGCGTCTAGAATCAACGGATTGATAGTTGACGTGAGTGAAAGCAAGTGTGTTATCATAACAGCGGTCATGTTTATTTCACATACGTGTCAAAATGCGAGAAAATACATTTTATGCTATGCGTTTTTGCATGTTTGATTCTTTTGGCAGGTGCAAAATGAACAACATGCAATGTCGTACCGAACTTAGACACATATTTTTCGAGTGCACGTGTTATCAGTGCAGTTGAGGACCATTTGGTAGTAACTCAGATGCTTTTCGCGGCATTAATACTTCTTCATTATCAACATGTCCAAATAAATTAGCTTCCAATGAAATACAATTCTTATTCAGACAGTGAGCTGTTGATGAGTTATATAAAAAGCTCTTCTAATATGCAAATTCTAGGTGATGTTCAATATTTTAGGTTACTATTAGGAAACCTTGAAGAAAAACCATGTGTTTTTCCCACGATACCACGCACTCGCTTCGCGCACTCGCGGAAAAATTAAAATGTAGGAATTGTGATATTGAATACGTCAGAAACTATAATCGACATGAGGAAAAAATTAAATATGTTCTGTACTTTGTTAATAATTGTTCGTGATTCATTCATTATCTAAATAAAATAAAAATTGCGAAAAATTAACAATACCTCCGGTTTTCTATGCCTTGGAGAGTTTTTAAATGTCATATAAAGTTTGATGATCGAACAAATATAGTTTAAAAGATACACTTACTGAAAATTACTGAAACTTTTTTCAATTGTTATAAATTTTTAAACCATCGATATCACGTAAACTAAAACATTTGCAGCAAAATTTGCTACGATGTTTTCGATGCTGAAAAATATAATCTGGATGAAGGAATCATTACTTCTGCTCTGAACCTAGTTGTTAACAATTGGTTACAATGAATTGTTTATAAAAAAATATAATGAAAATTTCAAACAATTAACTATTCATTTAGTTTTTTATGTCTCAAACAAACACAAAATGTCCTATGAATTCTGATGATAAAACGAAACGTTCAAAAGATACACTGATTATAAATGCCTGGAAATTTGTCCAATTGTTATAAATTTTGTAATTACGATATCTCGAAAACTATAATATTTAGAACGGAAGTTGTTACAACGTTTCCATCATAAAAAAATTTGATCTGACCGACGAAATCATTACTTTTGCCCTAAACCGAATTGTTCATGATTGTTTATAATCAATTGTTTATAACAAAACATAATGAAAATGTTGGAGAACTTATTATTTCGTTGATTTGTATGCTACAAATAGACCAAAAATGTGCTTTGACGTTTGGTGATCTAACCAATAGTTTAGGAGATATATTGACACAAAGTTTGCAATTTTCGCTATTTTCAACAAACTTTAAATAATCAATATCTCGTAAACTATGCCACTTAGAGTGAAAGTCGTTAGCAACTTTTTGACACAAAAAATCATTCTCTAACCGAAGAAATCATTTATTCAGCCCTAAACCCATTTGTTATCAATTGTTCATAAGAAAATTATTTATTCAAAAAATTAGCTATTTTTAGTAAAATTTTTTTGCATTTTCGTGTTCAGCGGATAAAAATACGTGAAATAAAAGTAGTTTCAGTTAGAACTTTTCAGTGGTTCACAGAATCATGTTCGATTCCCGACTCGCTTCATTTTTTTCTCGCAAAAAATATTATATACACCTCAGTGCAATAAACGGTCCTTTATTGGCCTGCTTGGGCCCGAAAAACCTTTTTATTGCCTTCGGTGTATAAAGTATCGTATGTTCCAAAGGGCAAATAGGTTTTTTGGAACATAATATACTATTAATTGCCAAAAATTTAATGGGTAAATAAAATTGACTGGGAATATAGTAAAAAACATAGATTTTTCTTTGAATCAACAACCCAGTGATGAAGAAACGTTTTCAATTTATTTTATGAATTGGGTTAGTATCGAATGTAATGGAGATTACATCGGATTGAGCTTGCATTAATGAGTTATAAATTCATTGTACTATCGAAAAGGTTAAAAGTTTTACGTTTTTACTTTTTATTCAGAGTAGGCTTTACGACGCCATTGCACGTAAGTAATGATCATCAAGTAGCTAACTCACAGTTCTAACTCACAATGGACACTTTTTCGGACGTGAGAACGTCTCGTCCGAGTTTCAGATCTGCTGCGAATCGCATCGCCTCGAAAACTGTGAGTTTAGGTTGCACCAAATCCTCTTGCATAATATAACACGACTCATTCCGGAACCTATTAAGATCCCTCGGCTGCCCATTTATGCTTATTATCCCTGATGCTCGATCGCATCTAAAACACACGTACAAGTTCAATAAATTGATCAGATTTTTGAATCATTCCATGAAGTTCAGAATGGGTGTTGGAAAAATAATTTATCGTAGATATTATGATTTTATGAAAATGATTTTTCATGAATAGAAGCTCAATTTTTTAGATCCGGAAAAAGCAATTTCGAAAACGTACTAAAAAATCAATGTAAGCCTAAAACTTCGGTTTTTAATGCATTTTCCATATGATTCGTAAACGAGATGAAGAAATCAGAACTTGATAAATTACAACAATTCGATAGTCATTTAAAGTTATTATTTACTCATATCCTTGACCAGTTGAACTTATTTTTTAAATAACTTACGTGGCATTTGAACATTGAAAATTGTTTCTTTGGAGGAATGTCGAAACTTCGTATCCTTAATGAGAAATTTTTTGGTTTTCAAAAAATTTTAATCTTTACATCATTTCAAAAAATTAACGAGTAACAATTTATACACCACGATTCAGTAATTTGTTCATTTTGATGTTGATCATCATTGAAAAATACTGAAATTTGTCGGAAAATAATTTGAGAAATCTTGATTGGTGATAAATATTTACATTTTTGGAAAATACGGGAAAAAATGGTTTGAAGGAAAGTAAAAGCTGCGGAAGTGAATTGTTATCGCGGCATGGGCGCGAGGGCCGAGAATTCGTATATCGTTCAGTTGGTTTATTCGTTTCGTTTGCTTCCCGTGTCACGCGTCGTGGGTCGACCGGTCGCCGACCCGACTTCATTGTCATATTTTCAAAGGCTTCAATGTATTTTCACGCCCTGATGGCAAGCAGGACAACTCTACATTGAAATCGTCGTCATCGAATAAATTTCATTTTTATTCGTCCATCAACTATGATCTTCGTTAATTTGTCAATTATCGAAGCATTTTTGGCAAATCCGGATAAAGTAATAGTATATTGTGCGACTAGTGGAAGAAAGAGGAGATTCCTCAAGCGTGGAGATTGCCTCACGAGCGTAGCGAGTGTGGCAACACGCGAGTGGAATCT
>JAPYZK010007316.1:0-11446 GCA_030522785.1 Platygaster equestris
ATTCGAAACAACGAGATAATTTTGAAACATGTATGACTAAATAATTAAATTGTAAATTCAGGCCCACAGACAATAGATACGACTATTTTGTGGGGAGATTGCATTATATGTACATCTTTGTATCATATTTATACACCTGAATATCATTATATTATTATTATTATCTCATCATTTTCGAACTCAAACTTCTAGATTTCGTGAGTCAAAAATATGTCAGTGACTTCTGAAATTCGAGAAAACAAAAAAAAAAAAAAATTAGGAACGAGATGATAAAAGAGATATTCCGCTGGAACACGTTCGATCCATTAAAAGAAACATCCCGAAAAACTCATGTGCCCAAGTCAACGACACGATCATCACTAATTATTCAAATTGATTCGTTCGAATCGACCCGAGATTTATCAATCATTCATTTTTAATGCCGTTAAATGACGCTTTGGCGGAAACGCGATGATTTATCACGAATTCTACAAATTGAGAAATAATCTGCTCCAATTTTTGAAACTTGGAGACACTTGGAGACATGGAAGTTTATTTCAAACATTTTGAACATTCGAAATAAAAAATGTTGGCATCACGAAATTTTTATCGGAATTTCAAGAAAATTAAAGACGATCGTCTATTAAACGATCGCTTGCGGAAAATCTTCTACTGCACGGTCGTTTATCAGAAAGTCATTGAAAGATAATCGTCTATTCACGAACGACCTTCTATTAGACGATCGTCTGAAAAACGTCGCAAGAAAAGCAAATGTGAATAAAGACGATCTTCTGTTAGACGATCGCTTGGAAAAAATCGGCAATTGCGACGGCTTAACGGACATATTGCTTGAAGATGATTGTAATTTTCTTTGATTAGACGATCACCCACGAAAGATCGTTCAACTTGACCGAATTGGACCAAAAACGATCTTCTATAAAAAAATCATCAAATTTGAGAAACAACATTTATCAAACTATCATTTCTATCAGAAAATAATAGAATAGTTTCTCGACGATCTTTTATAGACGAGTTTACTTCTTGAAAATGATCGTCTAATCATAGCGAATTTAAAAATCACGAATGCCTACTAATTCCGTGAAATCGAATAGGTCGGAAAAAATAATTCAGTATGTTTCAAAATTTATCTTTAAACTCACAAATATAATTTTCAAAGGATATTTGAAAATTAATGGAGTTTGAAGTAGGATAATCAACGTTATAATAATATGTACGTGATTTTTTCGAATTATGATTTCAGGTAGAGATGAAAAGTGCAACATGGCGGGATTTCAGTTACATGATGCTGTACCTTTTACTGGAGGTAACTTCAATCATTCGAAAAAAAAAACATTTTTCAATTATTTTAAATAATAAACAATTTGTACACTTTGAAAAATTATCAGAATGTGTTTATAACATAAATATATCTGTTTTGCAGAAAGACAATATTCTCCCATGTAGAGAAATCGTCTGGAAAATCAACGATCGTCTAAAATAGTAGACGATCGTCTTTGAATTCATGCCCATGTGTTGAAATCATTTGCAGACGATCGTCCATAGACGATTTTCAGAAGTGAATTCGTCCGAAGAAGACGATCGTCTGTCAAACGATTATCGTCTGTAAACGATCTCTCTCATGAACCAATCGTCGTCTTCTGACGAATTCACTCCTAAAAATCGTCTGAAGACGAGCTTTTTAAAACGATTTCGCTCGCATTAGACGATCGTTCGAAGATTATTCAACTCTACGATCGTTTATAGGTATTGATTATGATTTTCAGAAAGCGATCGTTTGGTATAAGTTTTCATTTAATAATTGTTGAGTAGACGACGTCGTCTCAAGATGAATTTGCTTTCATCGAGCGATCTCTTTCGAGAAATCGTTTTGAAATGATGTTTCCAAGATGAATCGTTCGAAAGACGATTTTTCTTGAATGATCATCGTCTTCGGAAAAATGATTTTCTTTAGACGATCTTTTTAGACAATCGCCGGATAAAATGAATTCATCTATAAACCATCTTCTAATGAGAGATCGTTCGAAAGGCGATTTTTATCGAACGATCGTTTCAAAGACGATTATCTTTGACGATTTCCTTCAAACGATCGTCTAGTAGATGCTATTTTGTATTCCGACGATCTTTTAATGATAGATCATTGAGAAGGCGATTTTTTTTAAGGTTCATTCAATAGATGATCGTCTTCGAAGCATTCGACAATTTTTCATTATACGATCGTCATTTTCTAACAAAAGGTTGCTCGAAAGGCGATTTTTCTCGAACGATTGTTTCCTAGACGATTATCTTCGACGATTTCCTTCAAACGATCGTCTAGTAGATGCTATTTCGTCCTCAGACGATCTTTCAATGATAGATCGTTGAGAAGACGATTTTTTTAAAGGTTAATTCACTAGATGATCGTCTTCGGAAGCAATTCACAATTTTTCATCAAACGATCGTCTAATAGAAGCTACATAATTCATCTGTAGACGATCGTCTTCGAAAGACCTTTATAACCTCTCTAAAAGTTGATTTATGCAAACGATTATTTAGGATACGATCGTGTTTTTTACATGATTCATTTCTAGTAGACGATCTTTTTCAGACGATGTTTTTACGTGGTGCTTCATTCGAATGTTTCCATTAAAAATAGTATGAGAATAGGAAAAAAATGAACTGTTCCATTTTTTATGAAAAAAGGTGTGGAAAGAGGCTCGCCTTGTCTTGGGACACGGAAGGCTGATGGACCCCCCCGCGAGGAACAGTATGTGGCGTTTCGGCTTCCCCAATCCCGTTAATTACGACGACAACGAACTTTTCTGCGGAGGCTACGCAGGTCAAGTCCATTAACGTGTCGTAAAACAGTCGTAAAACTCGAGTTCCGCAACTCTTTAAGTTCGTAAAATCGTCGTGGTATAAAAGATTGTGAATCTTTAGGGTTCTCGCTCCGAAGGACCGCGGCGAATTTGATTTAAAATAAGTAACTTACTGTCACACTTGTAAACGTCATCTCGACGAATCACACAGGTCTATTTTCCCGTCGTATAACACGGGAAAAGAAACTTTAGCACCTTTTGAATTTTTGTCTTTTAATTATGAATGTGCAGTTCAATGGGTGCAGAACGAAGGGAATTGCGGGGTCTGTGGTGACGCTTATCACTTGGCCCAGCCGAGGCCTCACGAAGCCGGGGGAGAGTACGCCAAAGGAATTATTGTTCGACATTACGCTGCAGGACAGGTTGGCTTTATGTTAAGGTTTTCGAGTTTTTTTTTATTTTCGGATTTTTCTGCATTTTCCAGGTTTTGCAAGGTTTTTACGTCAGCTTTTATGAGAACATACGAATTTTTCATCATTCCTAAATCGTAATTACAACAATCACAATAATTACGAAATCTTCAAAAACGAATACGTAAAAATTAGTTCATATCCGTAAAAATTAATTTATATCCGTAATAATTAGTTACGATTACTCAAAATGCAAAGAATGATAATTCCTAAAATTTCAAAGACCTGTTTCTTTCAATTCCAAAAATTCCATAGATTGTATAAATTGTACTTATTTTACTCACATTGTAATGACTGTTGATTCGATTCCAGGATATCGACATCGAAGTAGAACTGACAGCAAATCACTTAGGTTTTTTTGAACTAAGCATTTGTCCAAATAACAACCCTTCGAGTATAGCCAGCCAGGAATGCTTCGACAGGTAAAATAAAAAAACCAAATTAATGTATATTATTGCTCAAAGTACAGAATTTTCCAAAATCAACGCAAATTAAAAAAAAAAACGGGTTCTAATCGGAAATTCAAGACAAAATTTCCTCAACCGTTTTTGAAAAAATTAAATATTTACACAGATATTCGTTAATGAAGTTGATCAATCAGAAAAAAGGGCGTGCTCAACTCAAAATGACAAAAAGTAATTACCTTTATTAAATTCAAGCCGACAGTTCTTCAGCCATTTTTCAACAAACTCAAAATTTACACAGTTATTCGCAAATGAAGTTGACCAATCAGAAAAAAGGGCGTGGTCAACTCAAAATTCTAAATGTAATAACCTTTTTCAAATAAAAATCGAAACTTCCTTAGCCATTTTTGAAAAAACTCAACTCTTACAGAGTTATTCGCAAATAAAGTTGACCGATCAGAACAAAGAGCGTGGTTACCTCAAAATCTCAAAAACAGTACACTCTCCATACAATTGCAAGACGAAAGTTCCTCAGTCATTTTCCCCAAAACTCAAAAACAACGGAATTACAGCCAACTAAGCTAGACCAATCACAAAAACAGAGACCAGATCGCTGGACTTCAAACCTTGATAACTCCGTCAATTTCGAGTTTAGCGAAAATTGGCAAAGGAACTTTCGTCTCAAAATGACCCAAGGAATCGACACCATTGAAAATTTTCGTTGATTTTGGGATTCTGAGGTTTAAAAACAACATTTTAACGAGTTTTAATACTGAATGAACGCAGATACCCTTTATATTTGTCCGGGACCCAAGAAAGTCGCTTCCAAATTCCAGTGGATAGCGATAAAAAGGCTGTTTTTCGCTACAAAGTGGACCTACCGCCATATCTGACCTGTACCCAGTGCATTATTCAGTGGAATTACTACACTGGTAATTGTTTTATACTTTTCATGTTTATTCAATTTATTTTATCACTTTTATAAGAAAAAAAAAAAAACAACAAAAAGTGAGAGCCTCAAGAGACGATAAGGTTCTTTTTCTCGTGCACCACCATAGAAAATTCGACCTAATTGCCATCTTCCGAATTTCTACTTTCATTTTTCAATGATGCCTATAATAATGACAATGATCGATACATTTTTTCACGGGGACATTGCAAGGTACTGAAAATCCCAGGAGTCCATAAGGTTCATTTTCAGTCAATAGGAAAATCGACCCGATCGAGATTTTTTATTTTTCAATGACGCCTAAAATGATGCCAATGCATGCGAAATTTTACTCAACGGGGACATTTCAAGGTACTGAAAATCCCAAAAGTCAATAAGGTTCATTTTCCCGCAATTTTACAGTAGGAAAATCGACCTTATCGAATTTTTCATTTTTCAATGACGCCTAAAATAATGTCAATGATTTCGGAATTTTTTCTCTCCTCAGAATCTAGTACCTTACAATTTGTCAGGTACTAAGGATCCTAAAAGTCAATAAAGCTCATTTTCCCGTAAATACACAGTAAGAAAATCGACCTTATCGAGATTTCTATTTTTCAATAACGCCTAAAATATTGTAAATGATCAGGAAATATGTGGGGCACCTGCGAAAACGGGACTGAGGCCGTGGGTTGCGGCAGGCCCGAAACCTTCCGGAATTGCGCGGACGTGACGATCGTGTCGGCGACCGGAACCGGCGGTTTTCCGCCCTTGGGAGCGTATTTTCTCCGGCAGGACAACCCTTTCCTCCTTTACTACCGCGACTTTTCCGCGCCCAATAATCTATACCCACTTGTGGTCAAGTGAGTTTTCATCAGTTTTCCCATTCGTCATTTTGCCACTACAGAGACTCGACATCATTACCGAATAGTTTGGCATTTATAAATAAACACGTAGTGTAAGACGTCAAGCAAGAAAAACGACTGATATTACAATAAACAAAGGACACACTGTATTATCATGTGTATTCCACAAGTTAAATGTGTATTTTTAATTGATACGATAATTATGTAAATTGCTTTGAATTATGTGCCATTTTTTGAAAAATGATTGTACTTGACTCGAAAGATGATGAAAAATGATTGTAAGACTCGAGAAAAGTATAAATGAATAAAGTTAAAGTACAAGAGCAAACAAAAACAAAAACACTTTTTCATTTCAATTCATGTCTCGATAATACTTACAGTAAACGTTTATTATACGTATAATACACGTATATTATACGTACAATACACGCATATTAAACGCATAAAACACGTCCGCTATACGTATAATAAACGTAAATTATACGTATATCATACACAAAAATAACACGTGTAATAACCGTACAATATACCGCGTGTTCCATTTTGGGCCGATTTTGAGTTGTCCCATCAGGCGACATTCTCAAGTATGTTCATTCCTCAGTACATAACAAATAATATAAAACCGTATTTTCCAATACTTTTAAAACAACGAAAAACCTGGTATTTTGCAGATACCAAGTATGTGAACCCACGGAATTTTACAAAAAACTTCCAGGAATGGAAGACTGGTGCCAGACCAATTGTCTGCGGTATCCACCAAACTGTCCCGCCAACGCTTGCCGATGCCCGTGCGTTAGCAATTTTTTATTACAGTAAAACTCCTCATATTGTCCACTCTCCGTGATCGAACATTTTTATATACGTACAATACACGTATATTATATGTATAATACTCGTATACCATACTTACAATACACGTATATTATACGTACAATACGCGTATATTATACGTATAATACCCGTCTATTATAAGCATAGTACACGTTATTGCATGGAGACGTTTAATTGTCGACTTCTTGTATTGTCTAGGGGTAAATGGAACAAAGATAAAGAGGTGGACAGTTTGAAAGATTTTACTCTACATCAATTTTCTTCATTATTACTTTAAATCTGTCCATAAATGATGTCATTATTATTATTACTCAACGCAATTATTATCATTATTGCAGGCAAAGTTGCGAGGCCGCGGGAGAATGGTCGAACCAAACTGGCGCCGACGTTTATTGCAACGACAAATGTTTGGTATACCCCTCAAAATGCCCGAAACATCGATGCCATTGTTACTAAATTTCCCCCCATCCCCCTTTTTTCCGTGTATTTTACCTAAATAAACTAATTTTCTCTTGCTCGTAATTATTTTCCGACCCGTCATAAAATATTGTCTATGTTAGAATATATTTAATCAATTAACGGAGATCTAAAAAAAATTTCTCAACTGTGTAGCAACAAACAATTTTGAAAACTACATTGAAATTCGAAAAAAAATTCGAATGATCGTAAAAGTACTTTGTACAAGTTTTTTTTAGAATTAGCACCAAAATTCTACCGAATGTTTCGATATTTTAGAGTTAGCCACGAAACTCTACCGAAAGTTTCGATACTTCAGAGTCAACTGAAAACTACACCGAATGTTTCGATATTTTAAAGTTAATTGAAAAATGCTATCGAATATTCCGAAATTTTTACGTTAAATAAAAAATTCTACTAAACGTTTCCATATTCCGAAGTCAACTAAAAAATTCTACTGGACGCTTCGATATTCTGAAGTTGACTAAAAAATTCTACGGAATGTTTCGATATTTTAAAGCTAACTACAAACTCCACCGAATGTTTCGATATTTTAGAGTCAATTAAAAAATTCTATCGAATGTTCCGATATTTGGACGTTAAATAAAAAATTCTACCGAATGTTTCAATATTTTGAAGTTGACTAAAAAACTCTACCAAAAGTTTCGATATTTCAAAGCTACCTCTATCGAATGTTTCGATACTTCAAAATTCACTCCGAATCTACCAAATATTCTAATATTCAAAATATGTTCAAAAAACTCCAGAAAATTCTCAACCAAGGAATTCGAGAACAGAAAAATGAAAAATGCACCGTTGATAGAATCAAAGAATTTATATTACATTTATTACTTGTTTTTTTTTTTTTTTTTTTTTTTTTTTTTTTTTTTTTTTTTTTTTTTTTTTTTTTTTTTTTTTTTTTTTTTTTCTCTTTTTCCTAATTTTTTTTTTTCATTTTTTTTTTTTTTTTTTTTTTGGGCCCTCTCAAAATCCAAAATTCATTTTTATTTCAACCTTCAGTTTTCGCGAGGGTCCGTTCTACCCAAATTCCACTATTCATCAATGTACTAGACTTTATTAAAAACAATTCGAACAAAATGTTCGAGTATTACCTAAAGTAATTTTCCAACGTTACGTAACACTCGAACAAAAAATCGCATCCACCGTTTCATACGGAACAAATCATTTCAACGACAAAAAATTCGTTACAAATCAAACACGCCAACAATATAAAAAAATTCAGTTATAACTTCCAATTTTTCATTTGCATATTTCAGATTTCGAGTTTCTCGTTTATCGCCTCGTTTATTTGATTGTTCTCAACTTTTACCCACCCTTTTTTACCCCTCCTCCTGAATTTCGTGTGCTTCGCGAAGCACGAATAGAAGTTTTTGTTTTTTTGTTTTTTCATTTATCCCCCTCGCAATTGGATTTTCTATTGCGTGCTGCTGCTACTGCTGCTGCTGCTACTGCTGCTGCTACTTTTCTGAACTTGTGGTTGCTGTGACGCTTGCTGTTGTTGAGCAATTTGTTGCAGTTGTTGGTCATCTTGGCCTTCCGCAGACGACATGGCGGCGTCTTTTTGATATTTTTCGACCTGGAACGTCGAATACGAAATTTAATACACAAATTTTATGATAATAATAACAATTCACAAAAAACTATAATTTTGAATTCATGACGAATTTTTTAACAGGCGTTTTTCAAGATTTCAATTGCAATAGTTTAGATTATGTATTTTCATTTAGGATTGTATGAAAATTGAGTTGGAATCGTGAATTACAAATTTGATAACTGGAAAATATTGATTTTCATCTGGAATTCGGATTTAAAAAATTATGAAGTTCATAGTTCGGAAAAAAATTAAAATCCATGGATTGTAAAATTTGAATAATTCTAATAATACATGTAATCCAAAATTCGATTGAACAACTTTTATATTCAAATTTTCCAGTTATTACAATATTTTGGAGAATTTGACAGTTCGTCAATTCAAAAACGCAAAAAAAAATATATATATTTTGGACATTCCCAAAATTGCACGAGAATAAAATATTTTATTTTGATGTATGTGAAAATTAAATTAAAATCGTAGAATTCAGAATTTTATAACAGGATAATCATGATTTTTATCAAAAATTTGAATTTGAAAAATTATCAGGTTCGAAAATGAAAAAAAAAAAACGATATTAAAACTTCTGCATTACAAAATTGTACAATTCGGAGAATACATGCAATGAAACATTCAATTAAAAATCTTTCAATTACAAATTTGTTATATTTCAATTCTAGTATTTTGAAAAACTCTAAAATTAAGCAATTTACTAACTCTACTTACAAAATGAAAATATTCCGGAGATTCAAAAAATTCCACTAGAATTGAGAATATCTGATTTTGGAATTAATGAAAATTGAGTTAAAATCGTGTATTTTTTAAAATAATCTATCAATGTTCAAATAATAAATTGAATATTTCGTGAATTTTGAAACTCTACAACAACAAAAAATTTGTTTTAAACATTCTCAGAATTTCACTTTAATTACAAACATTTTTTTTCCGAATGTATGAAAATTAAGTGGGGATCATGAAACTCCAGAATTTGATAACTGAAGAATTCTGGTTTTAATCTAAAATTCGAATTCAAAGTTGAATTTGAAAAAAAAGGACTATTTAGAAATTCATGAATCATTGAACTCAAACATTCGAATAAGACATACAGTACAGAACTCTTTAAAAAAATTTTTAAATACGAGTTTTTAAATTCGAATTTAAACTCAGACATCGAAAATCACTCATTCACATTACTAAATTAATCATTAACAAATAAAATTCCAAAACAATTTTAGAAAATTTCTGACATTCATGGGAGTTTTCCAAAAATGCCTTACAATCTTTTTAATATAAGTGAAGCTCTGGTAATCAGCGCTGGAGCCACAGGCGACGTCTTCGGTATGGTAAGGCGGTCGTATGGTGACATTGTTGAAGATGACGATGTTGCTATCTTTCCAGGTGACGGCCTGCGGTGGTAGGGTCTTAGCAATGGCGATGAAGAGTTCCTGGCCCTCCTGGGTGGCCCCCGCCTGGAGCGCCATCACCAGCCGTTTCTTGTCCTCAATCTGGTTCTTCAGCCTCGAGTTCAGCTTCTGCAGGTTCAAACTCTGTGAGCCCGGCAACGTCGGTTCGCTGACCGCCGCCGCCCCGCAACCGCTACCACCCCCCTGCTGCTCCTCTATCACCTGCACATCCGACACCAGCGACAAATTCACTACATGCACGTCGTTCACATTTCTCCTGCCGCTCGACGACTGGCATTCTGTAATTTTTGAAAAAATATTAGTGCGTGGATAATAAACAATGGACGAATAAATTAATTGCAATTTTCACATTTTTGAGTTCTGAACATTTTTGAGTTGACTCCAGTAAATATTTTTTTGGTTTGAAAATCAAATTATCCCAAATTGATCAAAATAACACCTGAAAACATCAAAAATAAAAAATAAAACATTTCCCACAATTTACACAAATTCTCGTAAACCCCTGAAATTTTCTAAATGTTGACAATTTTAATATACCTGTAAATAAACAAACATAGTCAATCATCCAAAAATTCCACAAATCCTCCCAATTCTTATAAAAAAGAAGACAAAAAAGACCTAAATTTTGCAAAATACATAAAAACAATAACGAAAAAGTTCGTCTAATTGTCAAAAACAAAAATTCCCGTAATTACCATAATTTTAAGTATGCTATATCACCGAAACTAACCTAATTGTCAATGACAAAAAATGAACAGTTCGAGTGTTTAAAAAAAAAAAAAACAATAAAAGAATAAAAACAAATAATTAAAAAAGTCGAGAATGGTAAAAAAATTAAGAAAAATAAGGGGAGTGCTTTAAATGTTAAATTGTCACAATTGTCAGGGCGGTGCGCGAGGAAATGGCAATGGAAATACTCACTCAAAATAAGAAAGCGTGTGCTGGGGTCGAAGGCGAGAACTTCACCTTCGATTTTTTGATTGTAACATGTTTGGCATGCCACCGTCGAGCCGATTGTAAAACAACCGTCGTCCACCACGGCCATTTTTCCACTTATTATTTACTCGCGCAAGTTGCACTTTGCTTTTGCTTGTGCTAAATGTGTGTGCATGTGTACGTGTAATTTTGTTTACGTGTGTGTATCCATGTGCGGCAATATATATATATATATACTCACATTCACTCACAAATCACAATATGATTGTTAACAATCATATTGTGATCTTTAAAGATTTCATATATATTAAGAATTATTCAAATTTAAAACTGCGTAAATTCAGAAATGTATCTGAGATAACTTGGGCACTCTGCTTCCCCAAATTTATGACTCAAAATTTATAGCATTCGAAATTCCCAAAGTCGAGAATGAAAATTGAAAAAATTCTGTATCTAAAATTTTAGATATTTTTGATTCCGAAATTACAACTTTGGTAGAGGGAGGTGAGCAGCATCGAGAACGTAAAAAAAAAAAATGTTGCGATTTTCACGTTATGGGACGGGCTCCATTAAAACTAGAGCCGCTACTCGATTTGAGAAAAACGAACTTGGAACGAAGAGTGCCGTGCCGAGTTAGGGCCGAGGTCGCACGAAACTGCACGAAAACGAGAACCAATGAGAAAATTCAAAACGTCAGTGGGCGTGAACGGCGTGAGTGGGCGAA
>JAPYZK010007317.1:0-12156 GCA_030522785.1 Platygaster equestris
TAATATTTGATACGTTTTTATTACACAAGGGAATAGAAAATCATGTTCGTAACGTTTTTTAGCAAACATAAAACGCAAAAACATATGATTTTATAGGATTTGAAAATTCTACAACTTAAATTGAAAAAAAAAGCATCCAAATTGACATAGATTTGATGGACAAGAAAGTTGACTATCGGAATTCTGATGCAAAGGTCGCAAGTTCAAATCCCGCTGCCTACAACAAATTTTTAAATTTTTTTCCAAAACGAAATTGGAGGAAGAGCCTCATAAACTGATGAAAAATGGTATATGCATTAGCAAAATGATCCAAAAAAATTGGAAAAATTTTTGCATATTTTTAAAAACGTTGAAAAAAAAGTGTTGTACAATAAATTGTTTTTAAAAAAACTTTTATAAAACCACTGTAAAAAAAATGCAAATTTTATCAAACTTCTACAAAACCGACCTTATGAAAATTTTTAGAGAAATTTTTCATAAGCTTTTTATAAATACTAGAATCACTAGGGTTCAAGGTCATCGGAATTTTGAAACTATCCATACTTCCGAAATTCTCCGACGATTTCGTATCAAACAAATTAAAAGATACTTCGATATGTGTCACAAAAATTCTAAATCTACAGTATATTCCAAAAAATTCAATTCCCTGGCGATACCGTGATGATCGAAAGAAAATCTATTTTCTCCCATCCAAAATCTCTATTGATCACCCCTATTAATCCCCATTAGTTACCAAAAAATTGATAAATGTAGACATTCTAATTATATAAAAAAAAAATTATAAAAAAAAAAAAACACTAATCCCACAGATTTGCAATATTTACTTTCCTTAAATCAGAATGGCAAATGATCATCTTTACTAGTCCCCATAAATTAAAAAACAATAAAGCAACACATTCGAAAAGGGGCCGGCCATAAACCATGTGATACTTAGGGAGGGGGGGGGGGGGGGTGCCCAAGTGTCATTGTCAATGTTACAAGCATACGAAAAATCATCACGTAGGGGGGGGGGGGTCAAAACATGTCGAAATTCGCATCACGTGATTTACGGATGGTCCCAAATAAAAACCCACTAATCCCTGGACACTTCCAATTCCAGAAAATGCAAGTTTCCTTTGTCTCTTTACTACCCCCTCGTTTCATACGAAAATGGGGAAACGCGAGCCGCGTCTATTCCAAGACACAATGAAGAAGGGCGTCGCGGCATTTTCAAGGAATCGAGGGACGCGCGAAATCAATCGACCGGCTTTTTTACGCAGTAAAAAACCCCTCAACCTATTTCAACTCTACAATTCCCAACAAATCTCAAGAGCTGCCCTCCCCCAAAATCCTCACCCCAAAGCTCATACCCCCAATGAAATTTTCCGATCTCACAAATCACTCCAAGAAACCGCAACATTGTGCAACATCCGTAACGCCCTACACACACACACACACGCACACTTACACACACTTTCTCCTCGCGTCTCCTATCAAAAACGTCCCCCTTTGCGGGAATCTTCGCGAAAATCCAAAATGCCACCGAAAATCGCGGGAAAATCAGCAAGGGGGATGGAGGGATGTGAGGGGAGGCAATCGATGCCGGTGTCGGGCGTGGATAAATGCCCGGCCGGCGCCTCGATTGCCTCACATTGCGACGGAGCGAGAGAGACGGAAAAGGAACGCGCGCGAAAAGACGGAACGGCACTTTGCACTGATACTCACTGTCATCGTTTGGGTATAAATAATCCATGCACCCTTCCTCGTAGAAGTTATCCAACCCGGTGTAATCCAATAATCTAAGCCCGTTGTCCACATCGCGCATATTGTGCGGAATCATGTTGGTCGCGTTCGAAAAACTCGAGGGAAAATGCACGCTCGAGTAGTGGTTTCGGGCGACTCGAAGCCGTGCTCGACGCGAGAACCGATCACAGGCGACTGGCGCGAGAGAGAATCGGTCGAGTCGGGAACGCTGCGTGTAGCGTGGAGGGGAAGGAAGCGCCGCGGCGTTCGGCCAATCAGGGCCGGCCCGGTGCCAGGGACGAAGGTATTTCGGGGGTTTGCGGAGCTCCCACTCCTGGGCTTTTCGCTTCCCCTCTTCGGCGTTTGCCGGCTTGCCGGCCGGCGAGCGCCGGCGAGGAAACAAGACGCGTGATATCTTTTTTCTCCCGTTTTGGAGGGAATGGGGTAGAGGGGGGAGGACAGAAATGGGAACGAGGATCGTGAGGATGGACCTGGATTTATAAGGTCGATTTTTTTGGGAATTGGATTGGAATTCCGGGGTGATTTTCGCAACTTTTTGATACTATCGATTTTGATCGGTAATTGAAAGAAATTATACGAAAATCCGAAAAAAGACGCCTGAAAAAAGGCGAAATCCAGGAATTTCAGAGTTTAACTTTCATTATTGTTGTTTAATTCTTAATAAATTTCAAAAATTACTTAAAAAAACTTCAGTTTTTGACCCTGGAGCTCCGAATGACGAATTTTTTACGAATCTATAAAATCCAAAATTTTCTTTTATTTTCCACTGAAGAAAAGTCATCCAATAACTTTAAAAATGCCCGAAAATATCAATTATTCCATAAATTCTCAAGTTAGAAAATTTAAACTTTCTACTGTTTTCCCGAGTTTTTAATAATCTTCGAAAGTTACTAACAAAATCACAATAATTATTGAGGATCACGAGAATTACAAAATTGGAGTTGGAAACGAATTAGGCAATATGTGTCCAAATTTTTGAGGAATTTTTAAAAGTTTTGGTAATACTTTGTAATTTGGGTCGGTAGCTAATGAAATTTTAAAAATTATGACTACTTTTCATTAGTTTGTCGAGTTCAGAACAACTTTTTTAATTAATAATTTTCTAATAGCAGTAAAAAGTGATTTTCAACAAAAATGTTTGAGGACATTATTTTCGTTCAATAATTTACTGGGTGTAAATTAACCGCCGCCATTTTAACATCAAGTATGAAAAACAAAAAATGTATCTCCTCAAGTATCATAGGATTATTATATCTTTAATCCCCTTTGGGGAATTTTTTCGTCTATCTTTTCGCCGTAGAAAACAAAAGGGGAGTATGGGGAATTCCCGACTTATGCAACTTGGGGTCAACAATCAAAATAACAAAAAGCAGTTTCAACCCTGCATGATGTTTTCTTTGCATTCGCGGCGTCTATTTCCCTTTTTTTCCATTTTAAGTGTTATTCATTTTTTTCCTCGAAATCGAAGAATCTTATTCTCTCAGGCAATAAATTAGGGATACCAATATTAAAAATGTTTACTCAGATGACTGAACACCGTTCTTTTTTTAAGATTGAAAAATTGGAACTATCGAATCAAAATTTTCCGAACGTTTGTAATTTTCTGACTCGAATTTGAATTTTGCAAATAATACTTTTAAATTGAGAAATCTGCACCCTTGCAAATTTGATTAAGGAATTTTTGAATATTCGTAGTTTTTTTGAATTTCATTCTGGACTCAACTTTTCGTATTTTAGTATCCCGAAAATTCATCAATTACAGATGCATAATTAAGGGTTAATAAATTTCGATAAATTTAAAGATTCGAAGATTCAGAACTTGGAACTGAATTTTACGCTTTTTTTGTAAAATCCAAGGTAAAGTGACGTGTAGGGTGTAACACTTTTCAAAACAGGTCTAAAGGACGCTTTGGGTTTTCTAACTTTTTGCTTCCTCCGCGCTCCTTCCCTTATATACCTGCCTTATCTTGACACGACCCCAAATTCTTTGAAAAATCCCAATTCATTTAACTTTTAAGTCATCACTTTATAAAATGCCAGCTGTCAGGAAAGTTTTCCTCCGTCGCAAAATAGAATATATTCGTCAGGGAAGATTCAAGAACAAAGATCATTCAACCATAAACACTACCAAATCAAATCAACGTCTACCATATTTTCATTCACATAAACAATTTTAAGCCGGTAAAATGTTAAACTTGGACGCTGGTAAAATTCAGAAATTTTCTAAAAAGTCCGAATATCTTGATATTGTTTTTCAGTTTGGAAAATTTACAGCCAATTTTCAGGTTCTGGTGATTTTCCGGAAATTTGGGAAAAACTGTACAATTTTGGAAAATAAATCGACCAATTTTACAATATGCGTAAATAAGAAAAGAGCCGAGTATACAGAGTATGAGAACAGGAAATTTTTAAATTTTGAATCAATTTTTGTCGTGGCTTCAGCAATAATAGTCATGATTCGTGGAAATTTAATTTTCATCGAAGATGATTCGAGGTGTTATTGAAAAAAAAACTGATTTTTATTTTCAGGGACAATTTATTTGTTCTTATGTTCAGGCACTTGCCGGTGACATTTTATTGACACCATTCTCGTTTTAAAACTCGGAATTCCCCGAATGTTGCTCAATTATTATGAACTAATGAATACACATTCAAAATACCGGATGATAGTTCACGTTCAGTTGGTCTATTTCTTAGTTCCATTCGGTTCTAGATACGATTGAAAAAACAAATTTGTTTTAATTAACCGTGTTGAAGTTAATTAAAAATATGTTGCAGCCTTTAGAGATTTTATTATGTTTGGCATTAATTTACACATGACTTGCGAAATTTAGAGCTCATGAATATTATTTTTTAGAGGAAAAGATCGAACTCGGAAATCTAGTTTATTAATTTTAAAGTCTTATGATTTTTTATTACGAATTACGAAATTCGAGCAATTCGAAAAGATGTCCTACGTGGTATACTTATCATGTTGTAACCAATTAAAAATTGAAAATTTAATTTTTTCAAATCCGTTTAAAAATGAGAATTTCCTTATTTACCAAATTGAAACTGTAAATATTACGTTGAAGCAATAATCTTAAAACTACTTAGTGTCAACATTAAATTCCACTTCTTTTGTAATTTCCGTATTCAAAATCGGTCAATGTTCGATAATTATTATGAACTAAAGAATAACGAACCAAGTACAAGAATTATACAATAATTTCCGAAAACAAAACAGTTACAGTTACTACCTGGATTTTAAAGACTTTATTAATTTTCGGTCATTTTCAGGACCCAGGAACGAATTCAGAATTTTTTTTAGGGGTACTTCAAAATTACAACATTTTTTTAAAAAATCACTCAAATTTGAGTATTCTAAAAAGCAAATTACACTGTCACTCAAAATTTATATCTTTCGATGTAATATTACTAAAATTTTGGGAAACTCTTCTAACCCAAGAAATAACCTTGTAAGGTTAGGATTGATACGAAAAATAATAAAACCTTGGAAAAACTTCAGTATTATTTTTTTTCAAAGCCATTTTCTGCAGAACACAACGGTTTTTCTTCAACTATAAGGAATTCATAATTCACCACAAATTCGGAATTCATCTGTAATCCATATTATACTTAGAAGCATGATTCTCCCCAATTTCCAGCTTGCTGTGCCAGTCCGTAAAACATGTCCTCGAAAAGGACCTCCCAATTCACCGTTAACTCATTCCAATAGCAATTTCACTCCGCTTGACTTTTTCACCCATGTGAATATATCTATGCCAGATTTTTCCTCAAAATCATTGGAAACTTTATTTTCTGGCGACGCCCCACAGAGGTTACATAAAAAGACAGGTCCATTTATTCGGCATTATTTTCCCAAGGGGTTGTGCAAAAATTATGTAGGACTGGGGGGGGGAGGGGGGAGGGGGGAGGGGTATTAAATTAATTTTACGTAAAAAGAGATTCTTTGGATTTTCATTCCAGAATATACAAAATTGAATTTTGGGGGGCATTATTAAATTTCTGGATTTCAAATTTCACTAATAAAGGGTTATGAAATTTCGAAATTTTGGATATTTAAAAATATTTTATAAATGTTGGACAAAAATATATACTGAATTGAAAAATGCCGAAATTGTTGATCATCGTAATTTATCAATTTCGAATTTTCGTCCTGAAAATGGAAAAAAATTCCGGAAGTTCCGAATATTTTGGAAATCACCGAGGGGCGATTCACTCTGGGAGTCAACTTGGGAATCAAACTGGGAGTCATGATTCCCGTGACTCCCATTGACTCACATAATGGGAGTCACGGACAGGGCCGTCCTTAGGTTTTGCGGGGCTTGAGGCAAAGATTTTAGCCGGGCTTCCTTAATTGAATGGTGATATGAATAATAAATTGCAATTTTCACGTTTCGGAAATATATGAGGAGTCCTAAAAATATTGAAATATAGAAGTTTTAGAATTTTCAAGATTAGAAATTATTGAGTTTTGACATTTTTGAAGGTCAAAACTCGATAAGGTTTGGAAATACGGTCTAGAAATTTTGCAATTTTTGAATTTTTTACGTATTTTGAAGTTTTGAAGTCTTGAAATAAAATTTCGAAATTTTTGAAATTGTAAAACTTTGAGATTTTGAAATAATGAAGTTTTGGAACTTACAAAACTTTGGAATTTCGAGTTTTCGAAGAATTATAGAGTTCAGAAGTGTTGAGAGTTTCGGAAATTGTACAAGTTTTTAAAAATGTTGAAATTTTTGATTTTTTAAGAATGTTCAAGAACTATGCAATTTTAGAATTTGCAAGTTTGAAAATTATCGCAAGTTTTGACATTTTTACAGTCCTGGGAATGTCGGAAGTTTTGAAGTGCACGAATATTTTGAAGTTATAAAGCCTAGAATTTTCGGAATTTGAGAAGTTTTTCAAATTTCGGAATTTTGACGTTTTGAGAATTTCCAAGAATTTGGAAGTTTTTAAGAATTTTGAAGATGAAAAATTATCAATTTTCAACATTTTTGAAGTTCTGGACATTCCGCATACTTTCAAGTATTTTGAAGTTTTTAAGCAAAGAAATTCCAAAATTTTTGACATTCCAAGATTTCGAAGTTTCGAAATTGTAAAGTTCTGAAATGTCCGAAATTTCGGTACTTTCAAAGCTTTGGAAATTTCGATATTTTATGGAATTGTGAAGTTTTGAGGAATTATGAAGTACTGAAGTTTGAAAAGTTTCGGATATTTCGTGAGTTTCAAAAAACGTTGGAATTTCGAAGTTTCCGAAAATGTCCAAGAACTTTAAAGTTTTTGAGAATTTCAAAGATAACAGGTAATCGAGTTTTGACATGTTTTAAGTTCAACATCGCTGGGAATCATGACTCCCAACTTGGGAATCATGACTTCCAAATTGGGAGTCATGTGGGAATCGCCTCCCATGACTCCTCTTTATCGGAGAGTGAATCGCCCCTCGGAAATCACAAAATCCAGAAATGAGTGTCTTTAGATTTCTATACTGACTAATTGCTGTGTTCTGTTGAATTTTTGGGAAGCGCGATTCATCAAAAAGTGATGACCCAAGTGAAAAAGCCGACGATCGAATTTTGAACCTGCGAGGGGGGTGCGCAATTACGCGCCAAGGTGCGTTCTCGGTGGTGGCGCGTGAATTCCGCGAGATACAAAAGACGCATCGTCCCTCTTCCTTTTTCGCGATGCTGGGTGCATACGTGATACATTATACCTCCCCATGTACGAGACAAGCGAACGCGCTCCAACTTGTTGAAACCTGCGCCAGCTGCAAGCCTCGCGATCCTCGAGCTTCCTCTCGCGGTCTTATTCGATTTCATCCCGAGAATAATGAATTCTGTACGTCTTATATTATGATATTTTACAATAAAATTAACTTATTCAACGCCCGCGAGAAATATGTAATTTCGTGGCCCTGCTGAGAGTGGACGAAATAATGGATTACCTGATTGTTGGCGTATGGCATGCGAGCGATGAACTCGAGCGATGAACTCGTTCGCCCGCTATTGGGCGAATAAGCTGTTCGCCCACGCTCATCTTAACGACCTATAGCTATTTACTCACTCACGCTCAGTTTAGCGGCCGTTGGGATGGGAACAAGATGGCGGACGAGTGACTCGACATACATCGAAACGTCAAACTCCCCAACCATGACCTCAAAATTACAAAGCTGTGTACTGCTGCAATGTTTTTTTTGTTGTTTACAAAAGTGTCGAATACAGTAATAATCAATCCCGATGAAAATCAAAGCAACGAAAGGGATAATTATCAATCAATCAGGTAACCTATTATTGCGACTATTGGTCGAAACAAGAGATTCCTCGAGCGTGTAGATTGCCTCACGAGCGTAGCGAGTGTGGCAACACGCGAAAGGAATTCTATCTCCCACTAGTCGCCCAATATACTATTACCCGATCTTAACCTCAAAGTGGTACATAAAAAGGGACTTTGAGATTAGAACCGTGTAAAATACTGCACAAGCGGGGCAAAAGTCAATATTACAAAACGATCAAATTCCTCGCCTTCGGCTCGGAATTCAACCCTTCGTTTAGCAAAAATCGACTTACCCCGCTTGTACAGTAATGTATTATTACAATTAAATTAATATCGACACTTAATTATGAATTTGTCACGGACTTTTTCCCCTTTTTCCTACTTCCAAAACACTGGAAATTATTCATTGGCAGTAATATCGAGCGTATTCGCGGCTCGTAATGGATTGTTGTCATGATAATGATTATTATGTGACGATGCGTATGTCGCTTCGCAACAATGACGCTCGCAATTTCGAAACAATCAATTAGCTTATCATTTTAACCTGGCGTTATATGCATCGCGGTCGGCGATGTTCAACCGGCAGACAGGGAAACTCTTTCGTAGCCCTTGACACATTAAGTTGCACAAGACGCACCTTCGACGCGCGAATAGTTCGCGGTGAAATATGAGAAACTTATAGCTTCTCAACGAGCGGAATTTATTGTTTTTATGACTTGAGTACATCTAATTGATTTTATCTCTCTAACTTGATTAACTGTGATTTTAAGGTACATTTATTTTTTTTAATCATGTGATTTTTTAACGTGACTGCAGAATCAGTACATTTCCATCACAAAGATGAATGAAAAGTAAGAACTTGACTTTATGGTCGAAAACCTTGCTGGTTTTTGATAAATTTTCGTGATTATTGCATGTTTTGAAAAGTGTGTGAAATTCTTAAACGATTGATAAATTCGATTTTCCGAAAATATTTTATGTAGTTTTGAAAATTTTCGAAAAGAAAATTTGGAAAAATTGTGCCAAATTACCCTCAAACTTGACTTAAGAAAGTCCAAATAATTGCTAATTTGGTGCCTCATTTGACATTTAGGAATTACTTGAAAATTTTGGAAAGTATCGAATATTTTCCAATATTTCAGGAGTATTTAATTGAATTAACCAATTTTTTACTTATACTCCGAAAAGTTTTATTTTATCCTGAATGTCAAATTCAGACGAATTTTTTTAGTAAATAAATCTACGACAAAAAAATCATTCAAAGACAGGTCAAATTCGTAGAATAGCCAGCAGATAATACATTAATTACACCCATTAATCATTTATACCATGATTTTTTATAGTAGGAATCTAGTTGAATACAAAGTTTCGAAAATGAATCAAGTTAATTATTCGTATTTTTTTTACTGTGGAACCTTATAGAAATGCTTATGAGATCTAAGGATGTAAAAAATGTTTCTTTTCTGAAAAAGAATCCAGTTCCGAAATAAATTCGAGTTACGAATTAAATAATTCAAGGCTAAATGAAAATAGTACGAGTTTGATTTAATGAAATGCAAAATTTTTTTCCTCGAACAATAAAGTTTAATAGCACAATAATTGCGGCGCATAGAGAAATTTATTGTGGAAATTATCGTTTGTGTAACAAATTTTGTGGAATTTAATGATTTTGTGGGGGAAAATTTAATGAAATCATAATTTTGTAAAATTAGTAATAATATTGAGGTGTTTTGGATAAGAATAATTATGAATTCGAAAATACGACAAAACCTGGCTCGTGAAGAAACACACAGCTGTCGCAAATTTAAATCGTCTGCGGTTCTATGATGGCTACCTGTAAAATAATTGTTTTTGTCTGCTGTGCAGGAAATTTGGGTTTTCCGACAGTTTTTCCCGAAATTCCATTTTGTACGACACGTATGGAGGTTTTAAATTTGGACTCGGGTCGTGCCAGTGACTTTCGGTTTCTCTATTAATGGAAGATAAAGTTTAGAATGGAATTAAACGTAAAGAAATCTGAGAATTTTCGAATTTCAAACTTTGAAAAATTTCCAAAATTCTCCTTTTCCACATTGAGATGTGCAAAAAAATTAACAGTTCAACATTCAAAATAGCATGCAAAATTCGAAAATTTGTTGATCACGATAGATCCAGAAACTCAAGAATTCAAAAATTCTGTGACACAAGAACTTCTAAAATTCCACTTACGTATGAGAAAAAAGTATTCGAACACAAGTTGCAAATCCTCGAATTTTCCAAAAAATTTTTCGACTATTTATTTTTTCCAGTGGTGAGCGATACTACTGCTCTCTCTTTCTCACCAAACGACTACTCCCGTAAGAGAGAAAAGGACGATTGCGTAACTTTCCATCCCTCATCTTTGCCTATGGAAATTTTATTCCACGCAATGTTTTAATTTCTAACCGAAGAAAATTTGCAGCAAATAACGGTAGAATTGACTCTGAAGAACTTTCAACAGAAGAGTTATAACTTCTAAAGAGCCACATCCAAACAAAACACGTCGTTAATCTAAAAAGGGAAAAAACCCGGGCGCAGATGCTAATAGCCCACACATTTAATAAACAATGCACACGGGTATTGAGATTTTCCGGGTGACTGGATCAAGAAAGTGACAGCTGCGTTTTTCCATGGTTTCCGAGTTTCTTTTACGTTGAAAAATGAAACAAAATGTTGCAGGATCAGAAAAAATTGTATGGATGACCGAAAAATATGTCCGAAAGAATGTTGGAAATTTTTAACTCTGGAAACTATTAAATTTGACTGAATCCAGAAGTACGAAAAATTGGAAAGAATCTGATATTACAGATTTTACGCGTTCGATGGAGAGTGGATACGTAGTTTCGAGTCGATGCGGTAATTAAATAGTAGTTTGACCAACGTTGGCATTGATTCGCTCGAAAATGACTATCTGAGTAGGCAAAACTATATATAATAACTCAAATTTAGAGACAGAAATAATCAAATCTCTGTCAGTTTATAAACTCGAATATTTCGTAAAATAAAAGTCCGATCGGCTCTTTACGGCTCTGCTCCGCGTGGCTGTATCGCACGCCGCGCTCGTCTAGCATGAAAGTCCGCAACTTCGCTCATTTTCGAATGAATAATATACGCAATTTTCGCCGGGAAAATCGCTCCGCGATCCATATGAATCGGGGATTTCAATTATAGCCAGGGTTTTTTTGCGCCGCCGACATGTACTTTTACGGCTTTCGCGAATCGTACAATTACGCATTGCCGCATGTTATCGGGATGACTTCGCGCCGGGAAGGAGACGAGGGGAGGGCGCTTTCATCGCGGGTCGATGCCGCAGAAATATACAATATTCGCAGATTCTGCCCACCGAACCAGCAGATTTCCTTGAACTATTTCTTGAATTTACTGCACTTTTAGGGCAAGGGGGAATTTTTAAAAATTTAGAAATTTCGACAGTGTAGAAGCTCGGACTTTACAATTTTTCGAAATTTTCGGAAACTTGAACATTCTTTACAATTCTCCAAATTTTGAAATTTTTATCAAATTTCTGAGTACTGTGAAATTTCTAATATCAATAAATCTTCGACTGATCTAAAATTTTCTAAGATGTAAAACATAAATTTTGCGAAATTCGTAAAATATTGAAAATATCAATTCAGAACTTCACAATTTTGCAGAACTTCAAAATTCCAGTTCTTTCAAAATGTCCAAAGTTTCGAAACTTTCAGAAGTTAAAAGATTTCAAAAACTGACGAATTCTAAAATTCTAAATCACGAAACTTCGAAATTTCAGAAATTCCGACATCTCCAGAATTCGTAATATCACGTAATTTCCAAATTACAAACAATTTCGAAATACACTCCCTCATTCTGAAATATTGACTAGTTGGTCTAGCGGAAAAGACATTACTAGTAATTAGTAAAAAATGACTTATTTAATTAGTGAAATAGAGTTGACTACTAAAAATAGTCAAAAACAACTCATTTAATTAGTCAAATGTGACTACTGGAAATAGTCAAATTCGAAAATTAAATAGTCAACGGGTCGACTGTTTAAAATAGTAAAAATTGACTAATTTGTAGTTAAATGTTACTAATAACTGTGTTGGTAAAAATTGACTAATCGTAATAGTTGAACCTGAC
>JAPYZK010007320.1:0-10039 GCA_030522785.1 Platygaster equestris
TTTAGCGCGACGACGCCGAAAACTGGAGAAATTGTTTTTATTCAATGCCCGCGAGAAATACGTAATTTCGTGGCCCTGCTGAAAGTGAACGAAATAATGGATAACCTGATTGTTGACGTATGGCATGCGAGTAATAAACTCGTTCGCCTACTAGTGGGCGAATAAGCTGTTCGCCCACGCTGGTCTTAACGACCTAAAGCTATTTACTCACTCACTCTTAGTTTAGCGACCGTTTATGCACGGATAATGAAAACAAGATGGCAGACGAGCGACTCGAAATATATCGAAACGTCAAACTCCCCAACCCTAACCTCAAAACTGCAAAACTGTGTATTGCTGCAATGTTTTTGTTGTTTACAAAAGCGTCGAATACAGTCATAATCAATCCCGATGAAAATCAAAGCAACAAAAGGGATAGTTAGTTTTTAACTCCCTAAAGTACGTAGCAAATCTCTAAGGGCGATTGTTGCGTCAATCAATCAGGTAACCCATTATTTCCCCCCTCTCATCAGGGCTGTGAAATCTCATATTTCTCGCGGTTGTTGAATAAAATATTGTGTGCGACTAGTGGGAGAAAGAGGAAATTCCACTCGCGTGTTGCCACACTCGCTACGCTCGTGAGGCAATCTCCACGCTCGAGGAATCTCCTCTCTATCTCCCACTAGTCGCACAATCTACTATTATTGAAAATTTTTATTAATACATTATTGTTTCGTAATTGTTTTGATAATCATGAATATTATATAATTTTAAATTATATGATATCAATGAAAAATAAATAATACTTTATCAATAGAAAAAAAATATATAATTTTCATAATTATAAAATGATTAATTCCATGAATTGATTTTCATGAAAAATTTTCATGAGGTTTTTATTTATATTTTTATATTATTATTCATATTTTATATTTTTATTCTTATTGATTTATATTTCTACGTATATTCACTATTTTTTATATATTATATTCATAATTCTCAATGTTATATCATCATTCATATAATCATTCATTATTATTATATATTATTATAATATTATCATTATTCTACATATATTATTATTTTTTATAAGGGGTATCGCTATTTTTTTTCAAAATATACTTTCTTGCAATGTGCTAGATATCCCAAATTTTCCATAATTTCGAAGGGGGCTCCACCCCCCTCCCTGACTACGTGCTCGAATCCTATTCCAACTGAACTACCTCCATTGTACAAGAAAAAAGGGGTAGAGGAAATAAAAGGTGAGTAGAGCGCTGCGGAGTGGCCGGCCGGGCGCAGCGGAGCTTACATCGAAGAAACGGTTTCAACCAGCTAACGAAAGTAGGTCACCCCGTTGTTAGCGCAAGGTTGGTCGAAGCTTCAGGGAAAAGAGCGTCGGGGGTGGAAGGGCTGCTGGCACGGAGGGGGGGGGGGGGGGGGGGCGCGGGAAACGCGCCGGCGGGGGGGGGGGCGGGGGGGGGGGGGCCAAGCTGCCGAAAGGGACGGGGATGGATCGGGGGCGAAACACATCGCGAATCGGCTTAGGCTCGCAAGATAAACTGAAATTGCAACGGCAAACTCCACTGACGAAACTCATATCTGCCCGCTCTGCCGTGTAATGAATGGGATTCCGTTTCCCTGGGAAAATCGTGATCATGCGCAACATTCGGGATCTCGGGGAAATGTGTGTTGGGAAGTGACGCGATTTGGGGGTGGGTTTTTAACGCGCCAAACTGCGTTTTTATCCCTTTCGAATTTCCTGCGGGCGCCAGTTGGTTCTGCCGGCGGCCACTAGATGGCGCACGAGAAAGTTTTCCCACATGACATTTGTAGTGGAAAAGGTATATTTCGACGCTCTTTTGTGCCGCCGGTCGCCCTTCGGTAGAGCAATGAAGACGATACCTCTGTGTAGAGGTGGTGGAATTTTCAGATACTTTTTGATTATTCGCACTGCTCTTCCCAGGTCTTTCCACATCCATCTTGAACGCCGTATCAGGCCCCCTGAGACCTTCGGCGTCCGACTTCCTTTTTCGAAGCCGTACTCAGCCCCTACAATCCCTCCTCTCTCCATAAATTTCCCCTCTTTTCAGAAAATCGTTGCCGCTCTTAATTATTTTTCGGCACCGTTGGCAAACCACAACATCCGGGTCGACGATGATCTTCGAGCTGCAGGTTTCGAGTCACCTCCAATTCCTCTAATGACACGAATCCAAATTCGGGCTTTTGTTCGCGCGCTATGACACTATGTTTTTTGGGGTTGTAAGCTCGGTTTTTGGGGAATGTTTTTGCGGGGAGGGGGGGGGGGTAGGAGAATCGAATTTGTTCTAACCTTGGGTGGAATCGAATTTGTTTTAACCTTGAAAAATTCGGGATCTTTGGAAGGTTTCCGAGAATTTTTATGAATTGTGAGGTAGTTTAAGGGAGTGCGTTTGAAAGCTTTTAGGAAAGTGGATAAATTTGGAATTGATCGTATTTTGATCAAAATTTATTTACTCAATGTTCGTTTATTTCCTCCATTGTCTTTCTTATTTTCATTTTGATTTTTTCATTTTATTTTTTTTATTTTCTCAATTTTTGTTTATTTTCTTTCTTATTTTCTTTTTCATTTCTTCTTTTATTCCTTTATTTCATTTTCTTTATTTTGAAAATTTTTGTATATTTTCTTTATTTTCTTAATTTTTGTTCATTTTGTTTATTTTCTTACTCATTTTCTTTTTAATTTCTTTTATTTATTTATTATTTTCTTCATTTTCTTGATTTTTGTTCATTTCCATCATCACGTAATTCCAAAAATCACATAAAAAAAATTGCCCCAGATCGATCGATTTTATTTTTCCCCTTTCGACCTTTTTTATACCGCGGTTGTTTCAAAGTAAAAACTTCCCTGCACATTCGGTAGCACTGCACACAATCAATACCGGGGAAAAGTATTCCCCGGAAAAGCTCTACACGTCCCTCGTACAGTTTATCCAAGAGAAAACCAGGAATTCATGACTCTCTCAGACTTATTCGAAATTTACTTGCAGTCCCAAGTGAATTCGGAATTTCTCACTCCTGAAGGGTTCAAGAAACGCGCAATAATAAATAAGATGGGAAAATGTGTTTAAAGCGTGATAAATATTACTATCTTCTCGGCAAATTGAAAAAAATTCGGTTACTAAAGATTAATAGATTTTAAAAATCAATGAAAATTTCGAGTAAGTGATATTCGATTAGGAGGAGTTTTGCAGAATGGATCGAATTTTCAGATAATTATTTTTGAGTGCTAATAATGATGGAAATGAAAATTCCTCGTGAAATTTTGAAGAAAATTCAGTTACGCAAGATTTATAGTTTTTTTAAATCAGGAAAAATGTTAAATAGGTGATAATGATTCGATTAGGAAGAATTTTGCAAAATAAATCGAATTTCAAGATATTTTTTTGTTGTTGATAACAAAAATGAAAATTCCTCGTGAAATTTTAGAGAGAATTTAGTAATAGTTTTTTGAAATCAGTGAAAATTCCGAATGAGTAATTGAATCGAAAGTGATTAATTAATTAACTGATAATCAATAATTAATAAAAATTAAAATTAAAATAAAAAAAAGAAGGAGTTTTGGAAAATACATCCAATTTCGAGGTATACATTTTTTTCGCCAATGATGACAAAAACGAAAATTCTATGTGAAATATCGAAAAAAATTCAGTTACTAACATTCATAGTTTTCTAAAATCAATAAAAATTTCGAATGATCAATAAAATCGATTAGAAGGAGTTTTAAAAAATAAATTCAGTTTTGAGATATGTATGTCTTCTTTTTTTTCTAATAATGATGAGAATGAAAATTCCTCGTGAATGTTATTTGAAAGTGCATGAAAAATCACTAGAAAACCTTTGAAAGTTGTTTTCTGAAGCCGAGGAAATTTTTTTTCACGGTAATCCTCTTTTTCTTTTGTGGGATCGCTTAACGAAGTTTATTATTTTTAAAAGCTGAATATTTCATACAAAAAGTTAAAAACGGAATCCGTTGACTATATTCGTAAGTCCATGAATTTTTTTTTCTTTTTTTTAATTAAAACAAATCACATTGAATCATTAATTAAAGAGAGGCAAACGTAACCCATTATTTCCCCCCCCCCCTCTTAGCAGGGCCGTGAAATCACATATTTCTCGCGGTTGTTGAATGAAAGATTGTGTGCGACTAGTAGGAGACAGAGGAGATTTCATTCACGTGTTGCCGCACTCGCTACGCTCGTGAGGCAATCTCCACGCTCGAAGAATCTCCTCTTTCTCCCACTAGTCGCAGAATATACTATTTCAAATGCGTATTCAGAGCGAGGTTTCGCAGGTGGGAAATCGGGAAAACGTCCCCTCGATCGAAAGTCGGACCGGGCGAGTCTGAGGGAATGTGGGTCGCGTTCCAGAAGCGTCCGCACCCTCATAAAATTGCCGGCTACGAGGGGTTGTACTCGAGCGTAACGTAGACAGTTATTTCTGTCTCCGTCCCTTCTCTCCCTTCCTTCGACTCGTCCTGGAGCTTTTCCGACGCACGTGATATTTTTTGTATCGGACTGGTTAATCGTGTTTTCTGATAGAGCGAGTTTTTTGCGTCGAGGATTTTTCCTAATTTTTCTTCGAAAATCGAAAATTCTGGAAAATCATAAAATTTCAGTAAATAAACTTTCAAATTTTCCAGTGAATTTATTAAACTTTGAGAATTGCCTAAATTTCAAAATTTCGATAAATTCAGGTATTTTGAAAGATCACGAATTTTCCAAAATTTTAAAACTAGAAATTTCCAGTATTTTCACAAATTCTGAGATTTTTGGAATTATCAGTAATCGGAAATTTTTAAAAATTTGAATGTTTGAAATGCAAAAATTTCCAGAAATATAAAATTTTCGGACTTTTTTCGGATTTTCGTAAATTTTCAACATTCCAAAACTAGGAATTTTCTAAAATTTCATAATTCCTGAAGTTTTTGAAAATCTTAATGTCGTCAAAAATCCCTAATATTCAATGAAAATACTTCCAAACGTTCAAAATTTCCAAAATTCTAATTGTCAAACTTTTAAAAACTCCTGAAACTCTCAAAATCTTCCAGACTTGAAAAATCGCCAAAACTGTTAGATACCTCAAAAAGTCGAAAATGTTCAAAATTATCACGTTTCTCGAAAACTTCGACACTAGTGAAAATCAGTGTTGTTTTACTATTTTTTCCGAAATATACTTGTCTGCAATCCGCTGAATTCTTCAAATAAAAATCCATATTTCTCGATATTTCCAGTCAGTTTTGTTCTTAATTGACAATCGAAATAATTTTTGCGAGAAAAAAATCCACCGAGCCGGAAAAACCATTTTAATTGTCAGTTAAGAACAAAACTGACTGGGAATATAGAAAAATATGGATTTTTCTTTGTATCAACAACCCAGTGATGAAGAAACATTTTTTCAATTATTATATTATTAATATTAATATTCATATTGATATTATATAACTTATTTTCCTTATTCAATCCACCAATGACGAAACGTCTCTCGATTATTGATTAAAATATTCACAAATTCTTTCCCACTCCCCAATTTTCGTCTTCTGATAAAATTTTCCGTGGTCACCGATTTCCCTGCAAAATCCAATGGGTCGCGTTCACTCGCTAATGGTAATTTCCCGTAATGCTGACTACTTATCTTTCATGAATAGAGAGTATTGGGGCGTTGAAAATTGCGGTGAATAGCCAGTAGTCCATATTATACCACAAGGGGCAGGGGAAATTGCGATGGGATTTTTTTTCGCGAATGACGAATGATTGAATACACCGCGAGCTGGAATTATTTAGTTTTATGGGGACGCTGCCGAGGGAAAAATCAGATCACTTTTGAGCGCGTTGCTAAAATAACGAATAATCGAATTATATTTTCAATTTTTCTGAATTTTTTCGAATTCGTGACTTGGAGGGGAAAAAAAAGGTTCTAAAATGATTTATTGTATATTCTGAAATATTCCGAATTCCAAAAATTTGCAAACGGTATTTTTTCGGGACTTGAAATATTTTGGAATTGAAATGATCGGAAAAGTTTTTTAAGGTTCGGATTTTCACCCAAATTCGAGAATTTAACCTTGCCCCCCCCCCCCCCCCTCCCACTCACCGAGAAATTCTGTAAATTTTCAAAAATCTAGCACATTGCAGAAAAGAGTATTTTGGAAAAAATAGTAAAACAATACTGATTTTCAGTACTGTTAAAGTTTTTGAGAAACTTGATGATAAATTCAATAATAAATTAATTTAATATTGTGATTGAATATGATAAATTTACGACATTTTTAACATTCAAAGATTTTCAACAGTTTTGGGAATTTTCAAAGTTTGGAGGATTTTGAGAATTTTAGATTTTTTTTTTTTTTTTTTGTATAAACGGAACTGTCGTTTATAACTTCAGATTGCACCAAAGCATAAACGAGATTAACTCCGGTGAGGTAATTAAACAAATTTCATCGCGACGTCGAATTTCGCAGGTCGCTGAAATTAGCTTTGACGTGATTTGGATTCGGAATTCAATCCCGGAAAAAGCGGAATTTTCGCTTCCAGGAGCGAAAAGTTTCTGGCCTGTGAAACGTAGTTTGGATTTCATGGTGTAATTTGTGTCGGGTTTCGGAGGATTCGCTCCCGGCAGGATTTAATTACATCAGAAAATAATCGAATACTTTCCTAGCGTTGATTTTGCGGATCACGGGGGTTGGCAGATTACGCGAATACATCGAAAATTTGTCGGTTCTAAATGACCGAATATGTGTTATTTTTATATTTTATGGATCGTTGCCAGCACGTGAAATGTGAATAATTTAGAAATTTTTTTATCAATCGTGAATGAATTTGGATGAAGACGTAGCCAGATATTTCGTTCGGGGGAGGGGGGGGGAGGGTGGAGGAAGGGCGGCTGAGGTGATTTTTGCTTGAAATTAATTCAGCAAGTTTGAGAAGTGAAGTTTTATTACAGAATCATGGAAATTTTCTGAATTCTAAGAATTTGAGAAACTTTTTGAAGTCTCTGAAATTTCTGAGTTATGTAAAATTCTTAAAATTGTCAGAATTCTAGATATTTTCAAAACTTTCGGAATACTTTAAACTTTGAAAATTCGTGAAATTGTTAAAGGTCTTGAAATTTGAGAATTTTCGAATTTTGAACATCAAAATTACCAAGTTTCTCGAAATGTGGAAAATTCGTGAAATTTCCGTAATTTCAAGAATGATGAGAATATTGTGAATTTTTAGAACTTTTGAAACTTTTACAAATCTTTGCAATTCGCGAAAATTTTGAAATTTTTGGAATTTTTGAAATTCCAATGACTCCCAAAATCCTCAAAATACTTCGAACTTCGAAAATTCCCAAAATTGTTAAAAATTTTGGAACGTTCAAGATATTCCAAATTATTGAGTTTCTCGTAATGTGAGAATTAATAAAATTTCCGTTATTCTAAGAATTATGAAAATATTGTAAATCCTTAGAATTTTAAAATCTTTTCGAAAACTCTGAAATATCCAAAATTTTCGAAATTCGTGGAATTTTAGAAATCCCAATAACTTTCAAAATTCTCGAAATACTTCGAACTTTGAAAATTCTCAAAGTTTTTAAAAGTCATGAAATGTTACAACTATTCTAAATTATTGAGTTTCTCGAAATGTCAAGAATTTGAGAATTTTTGTAATTTTGAGGATTAGGAGAATATTGTAAATCTTCAGAATTTTTGAAACTCTTTTAAAACTTGGAGATTTTTGAAATTTTTGAAAATATGTTAAATTATCTTAATTTTCAGAATGATTGAAATATTGTGAATTTTTAGAATTTGTGAAACTTCTAAATGCTGCAAATATTTAAAATTCTAAAAATTCGCAACCTTTCAAAAACTTCTAAAATTCTCAAAATCCTCCAAACTTTGAACATTTCTGAAATTGTTTAAAATCCAGGTTAAAAATTTTCAAAATTATCGTAGTTTTCAAAAATTATAAAATTTTGAAAATATTCCAAATCATTAAGTTTCTCTAAATGTTGAGAATTGGTGAAATTTTCGTGATTTTGACAATTAGGGAAATATTGTGAATCTTCAGAATTTTCAAAACTCTTTCAAAACTTTGAAATTTGCATCATTTCTAAAATTCTTGAAATTTACCCAATTTTCAGAATCATAATAACATTGTGAATTTCTAGAATTTATAAAACTTCCAAATGTTAAAAATTTCCCAAATTACGAAAATTTTCAACCTTCCAAAAACTTTTGAAATACTCAAAATCCTCCAGACTACAAAAATTCCCGAAATTGTTCAAAATCTCGAAATGTTAAATATGTTCAGAATTATCAGTTTCCAAAAATTATAAAGTGTTAAAAATATTCCAATTATTAAGTTTCTCGAAATGTTAAGAATTCGTGAAATTTTTATAATTTCGTGAATCAGGAAAATACTGTGAATCTCCAGAATTTCCAAAACTCAAAACTCCAAAATTCTCAGGATCTCTAAAATTCCTGGAATTCGCCTAATTCACAAAACTATGAAAATATTGTGCATTTTCAGAATTTCTAAAACTCCCAAATGTTCAAAACATTCAAAATTCCGAAAATTTTCAACCTTTCAAAAACTAAAATTCTCAAAATCCTCCAAACTTCAAAAATTCCCGAAATCGTCAAAAATCTCGAAACGTTGAAAATGTTAAAAATCATCAAGTTTCTCGAAAACTTTGACACTCGTGAAAATCAGTACTGTTTTATTATTTTTTCCAAAATATACTTTTCAGATGTGCTGGATTTTCCAAATTTTCTATAATTTCGATGGGAGGGGGGGGGTTCTTTTTCCCCCCTCTCTTCCTGTCTATGTGCTTTAGTAAAAACATTTTTTCAGTGCCTATTTGAACTGAATAAGCACCGAAAAATTCATCAAGTAGAAGAACCCACGTTTGGTCAGACATGACTGTATCCATACCATATCAATCATCAAATAAAAACATTTTCATTCTAAACTCGAAAAAATCATCGATATAATATTTCAAAATAGAATACTATCAATTCAAATACAAAAACCAAGTCTGAAAAGAGTGAAAACATCTCAAAATCGTTAAAAATGAAGTAATTAAAATTAATTAATTAATCGTTCAAAATTATAGTCTATCAAAAAATTCCTAAAAACTCCTCAGACTCCAATTCAATCAAAAAATGAACCAAATAATCCGGAAAAATCCCAAATGTCTTTTCTAAATTCCCTGAACAAATCCAAAATTCCAAAAATCCCCAACATCACTCCCCTTAAAAAATTCCCCACCCCCCTCCCTCCACCATATTCTACGAACACGACAATAAATCACTCAAACAACCGAATTTTTCATCAATTCACAATCGCACTCCAGGAAGGACAAACAAAAGCGTACAACAATCCATCACGTTCGTCAGTCAGTAAAAACGTGGATTGCAAGAACGAGCGCGTTTTATGAATCCGATCGTGGCCCGAAACTCTGATACAGCGCAATATAAACGGGGATGTTTGACGAAAAGAGATAAAAACCGAGCAAGAGAAAAAGAGGGTTGAAAGTAGGACAAAACTGGGGTGTGGGGGGTTGGAGGGAGAATCTAGCTTTCGGGAATCGCATGTTGCGGAAGGGGTGGGACGCGCTCTAAAAATCTATATAGCAACCACCGGGCTGACCTATAAATGCAGTTGGGTCACCTCACTGCGGAGCGACCCAAAAATCGTATTTTTCTTCACTCTAACCTCAAAATTGGTACTTTGAGCGTATTTCTCGGCCATCGTGAAGAAAAGTACCGTGTTGCGCACGCTGGCAATTGTCGATATTGACGGAATGATTGCGGCACTCGCCTTCGGCTCGTGCCACAACCTTTCATTTCGTCAAAGTCACCAATGCACAACAATGTACTATTATTCAACGCCTGCGAGAAATGTGTAATTTCGTGGCCCTGCTGATAGTGGACGAAATTATGGATTACCTGATTGTTGACGTATGGCATGCGAGTGATGAACTCGTTCGCCCACTAGTGGGCGAATAAGCTCTTCGCCCACGCTCATCTTAACGACCT